>BQNB010031927.1:0-53572 GCA_026074375.1 Tanacetum coccineum | reverse complement strand
GTGGAGTGATAGAGTATATCAACTCCTATAATTGTGGAGTGATAAGTACAAATATATTTAGTCAATATTATCTAATAAGTTTTAATTAAATAGAATTTAATTTACAGATTTGGAATTACAGATCTATAACAATTTTTAAAAGCAGTTGTTCAGATCAGTTTATTTTGAAACCAAGATTGAGTTTCTATTAAACTAATCTAGTTGATTCCTTGAAACCAAGATTGAGTTTATTTGAAAGCAAATCCGGTACAAGGTTAGAGAAATCAGGATTGAATTTATTGGATACCGATTTATAACAGTTTATTTAACTGTTTGTGTGTGATCTTTTAGGTGTTCGGATCAGTTTATTTTGAAACCAAGATTGAGTTTCTATTAAACTGATCTATTTGATTCGTTGAAACCAATTTAAGTTTCTTTGAATCGGACTTGGTAGAAGTTCAAATAAACCAAGTTGAGTTTGTTAGATACAAAATTATTTTAACAGTTCTTAACTGTTTTGTATTGACAAGTTTACTAATGGTAACACGAGTGTAACCCTTGTGAATCTTGTAAATGTAATTGGTGCGCCAGTTACTGACAAGGTTGCAAATCATGACGAATTTAGATTCATTGAAACCAAGTGGAGTTTTTTTTGAAACATATCACATAAAATGCAAGTTGTTATTTTATTAGATAACTGTAATATGTTCAATGAAATCAAGGAGAGTTTATTTGAAACAAGATATTGGTAATTATACAAGTTATTATTAAATATCAGATTATATACATCATTTTACTAAATTAGTGGAAGTGTTTGTTTGACTTGTCTAGTTTATTTTTAAACCAGGTCGAGTTTAATTATTAACTAGATATAATTCTTGAAAATTTAAAGTTTAAAAGTATATTTATAAAAACCTTGTTGAGTTTCTTTAGTAGAATGAATCTACTGAATCCTTGTTGAGTTTCTTTAGAAGAATGGATCTACTGAAACCTTGTTAAGTTTCTTTAGATGAATGGATCTACTAAAACCTTGTTGAGTTTCAGTATAGAAATAGATCTATTAAGATCTTTTTAATGAAAATTGACAACATCATATTACATATGTGTTTTTATTAAAACATTATGTAATAGGTGATATTGTTTAATTGTTTTAATCGAAAGGCTTCTTTTAAAACCGTTTTTTTATAACGGATCTTACAAAACATTAGTGTTTTAAACAAAAGACGAATTAAAATCGTTTTTTTAAGAAACACTTATGATTAAGCATGTTATTAATAGTACCAAAATTAGTTTCAAACTAATCATGAGACCTCATATTAACAATATATTTGGAATGTCACAAGTGACATTAAAGGATCTGCTCCCGGACTTGTTAAATGAGAGACCGATACTCGAGTTACGTGTACGATAGATGCTTTGAAGCATTCAGAAGCCTTATGTGCCATAACTATGCGTTATATGGTCTGAATGACATGAAAATTGAGGTCATGAGAGAATCCGGCCTTAGATAATGGTGGATTAGCACTTCGGTATCATGTCATAAGAGTTTTTTTTAACAGCACTTTTATTAAAAAACTAACAAGAAGCTAGAAAAATTACAAAGTTACAAGATGAGGATTTTTTAGCCAATCAACCCAACTAAACGACACATTACATCTAAACCAACTCCAATAAAAAGAATACGACACAACATCATCAAAAATATCCGCCTTAGAAGGAGAAACCACACCAAAGACACACTTATTACGATAAGCCCAAATTAGCCACCACAACCCAAAACACACCCCTACTAAACAATAACCTTTGTAATGCATGAAAGTAAAACCTAAGATTTAGAACCAAGAAACCCATGTCTCAACGAATGCACGACAGAAATCCACCTCCCACCAACGGCAAATCTGCGAAAATTATCTTCGCAACAAGTGCAATCAAAAAATAAATTACTTGAGACGATTCCGTGACGCAGCCACAAACGGGACAAAGAATAGAACGAATATCTATAACCTCTCCGGGATATATTAAAACGGGTAGTAAACAATCCATTCACACCTTCCTACGCATGAATGTTATACCTGATTGGCACCTCGCTTTTATCCACGAGTTTGAGAGACACATCTGGAAACCTGTTAACATCAAACCTTTCCTAGCTGAAGCTACCGAGAACTCACGACCATACCATCAAGCGACCAATACCACAACTATCAAAGGCGTGACACCAAGAACGAACACCATCCACGTATGTCGTCAAATCCATCAACGGTGGATCATTGTTCATCTCACCGCATCTAGACACGACGAAAAGACCAGGTCAAGTTAGCTCCCCCTGTTACAGTTTAGAACCACAATCGACCATTCTTCTTCACTTCCATGCGCATAAAGCCAAGATATCTTAGTTTCAAACCTGACTCCATTGCCACAAATCCTCCCAAAAATAAGTATCCGCACCATTGCCAAGCTTTTTCTTCACTGCATAAATTATGCAAGTGTCATATACCTTATATCTTCCATGTTTTCCCCACCTCCGTATAGAATGCAATCGCCCAAATGACTTGTAACCCAACCTTGAATCCGCTACCATTTTTCCCATCTTCGCAAGAATAGTTTAATAACCCTATCACTACCAGTTCTTTTGAGTTGTAAACCTGCCAAACCCATTTACACAAAAGTAGCACCTATTAAGCGCATATAAAACTAGAAACACCAGGCCACCTGTCTCTTTAGAACACAAAACCTACTCTATTCACGCCAAATTGGATTTTTACGATTTAAAATCGAACACGCACTAAAAACCGACTTCGAATTGATTCCATGCGTTGAAGGACTTTCATTGGCACCTTGAATATAGACATATGATAAATAGGCATGGATCCTAGAACCGCCTTGAGAATGGTTAAACGACCACCTATCGATAATGTTTTCATCTTCCATTTTGAAAGACGATCTACCATTTTATCCACGATCTCATCCCAAGATTTAATCCGAGACATATTTCCCCTAACTTTCGATCCTAAATAAGCAAAAGGAGCCTTAGGACAGAAAAACCACAACCAATTCTATTTTGCAGCTTGCAACCACCCTATCTTCACTCCCACAACAACAACCAATAACTTACTCTTGCAAAGAAATTAATACTAGACCTGAAGTCACGATGAAAACATTTCAACGCATATATAATTCGTATCATAATCTTAGTACTCCATTTGCCCCATAAACACCACCCGCATCGTCGATCGTCAGCATTGAAACATATGAGACGATGCATAAAACCGATTGAAGCACATGCCATAAAACATGCCCACATCCACAACCTCTTTTAAAAGAAAAGTGAAGACTACTCCCATAAACCAAAATAAAAAATAAACGGAAGAAAAGGATCTCCTTGTTTAAAAGGCCCTTAAAAACTGAAATTCTCCGTAGGGCGTTCCATTCACTAAAACCGATCCCAGAAGATCGAAGACATTCTTGAATCCAACCACCACCATTTTTTAACCAAAACCAAATTTCTTAAGAATCATCCAAGGTAATGCCCATCGAACACAGAATCATAAGCCTTTCAAAGTCAATTTTTAGAATAAATAAAGTTTTTTTCTCACTACCTACTGCAAAACCTCATTATGTATAAATGGGTCCGTCACTAGAATTTTGTCTAACCGCAACAGAAAAACTGATTGCACCTCATAACAAAATCTCAAAGCACCACCACAAGACGAATAGCCAAAAGTTTGGCACTTATTTTATAAAGCCTCCAATAAGACTAATCTGTCTGAAAATACCTTCACAATTTTGCTTCGGGTAGTCTTCAGAATCAACCGTTAGAAAAGATGAATCACACCCTTTATGTAATGCGACTGCATGACAGAAATATTATCAACCACGCCTCCAAAACAACATCATATTCTAATAAACAACTCCAAAACCTTATATCTAAAACCAAACAAAATTGAATTCCCATCCGGCCTCTGAGCTTTATCAACACACAAACAATCCCAAATCCCTTTTTTCATCTCTTCATTAGACAGAGCCCTCTGCTTCCAAATCCGTTGTAGCATTGAATATCAGATGATGATACACCCCTAATAAGCAAACGTGTTCCGAACAGATTTAGGACACTCAAAAAACTATCATGAACTGCATAGAGGAACTCATTTTTTACCATATAGGATTTTCCACCCAAGTCTCCTTACCACTCAGAACCCACGAATAGAAAAGTTGGAGTTTCGTTTTCTTATTGAAGAATACCATGGTAATATTTTGAGTTCTTGTCGCCTTCAATTGCCTATTTGATTTTTGCTTTTTGAGACGCCTCCATGCGCAACACTTTATTCCACTCTTTGAATCGATATACAACATCCGCACATTTATGTCAAATAATCCAGACGACGCATCTCCTTTGTCAATGATCCATCTCCCAATCAGCGACCTCGCTGTAATCAGCCCATTGTTTTTCGAGATTTTCGGACTTTGCTCATGCCATCCAAACACGAAATCTTCTTTTATAGATATTTCAACTGTTCATACATTGTTGATCATAGGATTAGTAATTATGCTATCCGGAGCTACACTTCCACAAACCAATCATAACAAAGTTCTCAAAAACCCTCCATTTCCAGCCCAAATAAAAAACCGAAACGGAATATAACCCATAGTCTTGAGTAGAAACATGTAATAATATATGACGGTGTACCTGATAAAAATCTATCTAGGGGAGAAGAGCTGATAAATTAGGACACTCATTCTGTAAGCTTTCGGACATGAGAATCTATCAAGCTTACTCATCTTTGAAGCAGATCTGTTATGACCACCATGTAAAAAGAACACCACGAAGTGGAACCTCCTCTAAAATCTCGCCATTGAGATAAAAGAGATAAAACAATTCGCCCATGCACGTTTGAAAAAAAGTTTCCAAAATCTCATCATTTTATTACGGACACTCATTTAAGGAATCACCCATGTATAATCACATACCTTTTCTAAATACCATGACGTGACATAAATAATCCATAGACATCTTCTTTTATCTGACAACTCTTGCGGGGCATAACACCGAAATACTAAGAAGTAATTTGCCATTAAGACACCCAATTTCTTGAATCATAACAAATTAACTAAGCCGTGGAATTTAGTTCTTAAACGCATTAGGATCCCAAACATATAAAATCCCACCTGATTTACCAACCGAGGCACTATGCACATAATCAAACGCAAAGTTACCCCAACATCTTTTGATTTCAAACAAATCAATAGACTCTATTTTAGTTTCTTGCAACGTAAGAAAATTCACCTTGTTAGAGACACACAACTCCTTTACCCAATCTTTTTTAGCCTTTGGGTTAAGACCTTGGATATTTAAAGACAACATATTCATCGAAAAACACCATCCACTCCTTGCGATTCAATGATCTCTTCAATATTCTTCATACACCCGTCCATATTATACCCCATAGTTTGTCCCACCTTAACCAATTCATCCATCAACATTAATATAGAACCACCTTTCCGAGAACCTTCAGACTCTCTACAATGATCCGAGTCCATAGATTCCCCACCTTCAGACTTTCAATGTAGTTAATAATGGAGAGAACGAAATTAGGCAACTCTCTAACTGCTAAAAGGGGATGTGATTCACATCTGTAAAAGAGTCTAAGGGCCTGTTTCTTTACTGCTTAATGTCCTGTTTAGTAACAATTCCTTTTTAAGAAGATGTACAATTGTGTTTCTTTATTGCTTAGTAGGAAAGGAGATCCTAAATACAAAAGGGTACAAAAATCCCACCCTCTCACAAACAGACACCCAAATCAAATATAAAGTCCATTTTACCCTATTTCCTTTTCACTTATTTCCACTTCTTCCCCAATCAACATTTCATAATTCCATTTCTCCATCACTCCTACACAAGTTTGCCACCACCTCCACGCTGCCGCTCTAGCGGTGCCACATCGTCGATCTACCACTAGCTTCTCGTCATTGGTCTGGCCCGTCCTACACCACCTCCATCGAGTT
The DNA here is from genome assembly GCA_026074375.1 of Tanacetum coccineum. Taxonomy (NCBI): domain Eukaryota; kingdom Viridiplantae; phylum Streptophyta; class Magnoliopsida; order Asterales; family Asteraceae; genus Tanacetum; species Tanacetum coccineum. Next base: position 47,593 of record BQNB010031927.1, on the reverse strand, counting down.
ATATCAAAAAAAACCTAGATTCAAACACTCCTCTAAAACAATCTTTTAATTGGGGCTGTATTCCGAATTTTGGAGATTTTAATATAGCCTATGTTAATACTGATTTTTTTAATTAAATAAAAACTTATTAGTTTATGTAATCATCAAGTAACAATTGGGTTGAGATGTAGATTGATAAACTGGGTAAATTTTTTTTCTATATCTACTTCATGTACTTTTAATTGATCCAATAGATCGAGTGTTCATTATTTTGGAAATAAGGGATACAAAGTTTGGTGTTAGATAGAATAAAAAAGTACGCAACTGTTTTCATTCACTGTAAATTAAAAATAAAGGGGTAGAATAGTCTTTTGCTTGTATTGTAATATTTCATTAGCCATAAAAAAGAAACGCACTCATTGTTACCAATAAGTAATACTTTTTTATAAAGGACACCATATCCAATCAGGAAAAATAAAGAAACGCACCCTAAGTTAACCAACGCGTTGTACGTGCCGGAGATTCCGTAGGAATCTTGTGTCCGGATGGTTGCTTAATGAATTTTGGCTTTCATTTTGTGTTTGAATCAAATAAAAATTGAGTTAACAAATAACATAATTCGAGTCCATACGAGTTACGTCTTTAGTAATGTTTAAGCAGAATGTATTTTCTAATGGTTATTTTAGCAAAATGAGTATGAATTCAGCTTATTTGATTCTTTAAACATATGGCATGGCTGAATCGAACATGTTTTAAATTTTAACTCAATATGTTGTCTAATTAAATTAAATTGGATACCCACTTTTTGTATTGACACGAAACTTGTGTTGAAGCCAAATTGACCAGATTATCATATCTGTCGGTTGAACAAAAAATAACTGAACCCTTGATATGATTCACATAGTTTTATGTGATTTGGAATTGATACCTACTAAGGTAGAGAATATCGAGTACTTCATCATATTTGTTGATGGTGATATAAAATATTGCTATTTATACTTACCTAAGAGTAAGGATATAGATAAGATTGTTCTATATAAATAAGTTGAGAATCAACTTATTATCAAAAACAAGGTGGTTCGAAGTCATTTCGAGAGTGAATATGTGTTTTCCATTTCTAAATATAATGTGTTTAAAACGCAGAATAAACACAAATTATTGCTCTGATACTCCAACCAAGAGAATTGGTGAAAGAAAAGAACCGACTGTTAGAAGATAAGGTTTAAATAGCCATGATTCTAATCCTGTTTAAGCCATGGCATGTGGGAAAGGCGATTAAGATTGACTACTTATCTTTTAGATAAGATCTCTTGTAAAGAAAATAAGATAGTTCTTATGAACTATAGATGAGAAGAAGACTATCTTTTAAGTATTTACAAATGTGGGGGGATTTTTAGCTAAGATATCTGTATTGAACCCTAAGGTTTAAAAGATTTGACCTGAAACTGTGAATTGCATATTCTTAGTATATGCTCATAATAGTAGTTGCTTATGGGTTTCTTTGTGTATGTTTGATATACACAAGAAAACGATAATGGAAAAAGAAGTGCTTCCTTCTGTTGAAAATATTTTTCCTAGTTAAAACAGAAGGAAATGGAAAATTTATATAGAATATAAGGACAAAGTGTTCCAAGAACATAGACAACGAGATGATTAATGATCTTCTTCTAAAATGAGAACAAAGATCATCCCAAAGAAGTAAGAGGTTGAACCATAAGAAAAAAGCAAAAGGTGCACGAACCAAGAAATCACTTTGACCCGATTTTGGTTTCTTTTAGGTAGAAAATGAACACTTCTTATCGAGAAGCGTAACTCTTTCCTCTCAGAATGGCTCAAGGAAAGAAACCTTTAAAAAAGTTGAAATAGATTTTTATTTTACAAAATCAATACTTAGGTGGAGCTCGTGGAATTGTTTACTTTTTATCCCTTTTCGGGTTGTAAACACAAACTGGGCTCTAAATTGGATCTACAAAATAAGATGAAAGGAACAGGCCCGAATGACACAAACCATTGACAAGTACAAATGTAAGATTGGCAATCAAATGATTAGAGCAACACCAATTAAGGACTATATTACTATTGTATAACTTTTATTCCTATAATAAACAAATTCTAAATTCTATAATACACGGCGAAAACCCCAAATAAGATGATACTTGCAATTGCCTCCTCGCATTAAGAAATTGAAAGTACATCAAATGGAAGAGAAAAAGACATTTCTAAACGGGGATTAGAAAAATGATACATACATTGAACCAACCTAAGAGGGTTTCTTGCTCTGACTTTAAAGAGCAAAGTTTGTAGGCTTTTTAAGTCATTATATGGCTTAAGGAAAGCTCCCAAACAATGACATCAATTTTTTTGACCATATCATGTAAGAATGTGGATTCAAAATTAATGAATTAATGAGCGAGTCGATAAATAAGTATTCTATTATTACATAGATGGTATAATTAATTATTAATAAAGTGAATAACAAGATAACCAAATCCCAACTAATGCATGTTGAGTCAAATGTTTGAACATGAACTTCATTATTTGTTTTGCCTATGGATATGGTTACTTGGAATGTAAAACCAATAAGGGATTTTCTTTTGAAGTCAAAAACATTAGTAAGACAATATTCTTGAGAGGTTTCAATGTGAGGAATCCTGACTCTACTAGAATTCAAACTCCAAAGACATTCTTATTTAATTTCTATTTAAAAAAAGTAAAGGTGTTGCCCATAATTAAATACTCAAAAGAATATGAGCACAATGACCTGGATTTTATAACCAAAACCAGGTCAAGTATAACAAATTAATTGAAGTGATGATCATTTGTATAGAATTTACACGAGTACTGTGATACTTATGAAATTGCCTTATGGAAAGATATCCTGGCAGCTATCCAATGAAAGAGTAGAAGCTAAAATTAGAATCATACTATAAAAGAATCTATATTCCACAAAGAAGAGCGGAAAAGTACTTAACGCTAGAGTGAAGCTATGTCTTAAAAAATCTTGTAACAGTATATTCAAAAAGACGTTTATATAGCTAACTCAGAAGATAGACATATAAATATAATCATTTGAGGATACAATTTTAATAAAATATGTCGGGATATTTATACGTATAATTCCATAATGACATAACCAAGATTGCGTAAACTGGTTAACGACCTATGTTTAAAAAGAGTGATAGTTCATATGAATTTTGAATAGAGCACTAATCACGAATGTAAACAGTAATAAAGATAAATCCATCATAAAGACACTGAATGGTGCGACATACATAATTTCAACAATAGAGTATCACTACGATTGACTTACGTAAAAGTCAATGGATAACAACGTGACCCTCTTTAAACGAAAAGTCTTAAAAGCATAGAGTTAGACAGTGAGTCGTCTAAAGGAATATGACTACAGCCTTTAAAGGAATGAGCTTCTTTGAAGGAAAAGTTAACCCAATTGATTGGAGATCCCAAGATCTAGGTTCAATAGAACAACCTAATTATAGAAATGTGGGGAAATTCACTGTGGGGGAGTTACTTAATATTGTAACTGTTCCCTATCCATGTAATCCTATAAAACATGTGATGACTCTTGTTGAAGGGTAAAAAAAACAGATGGCTTTTTAATGTTTCAAGGATGAAATCTAAAGCATAATATTCAAATAATATCAACAAAAACCCATTAATGTTTTTAAAATGATTCAACGAAACGAAATCAACACCTAATGTGAGAGAGTGGGTCGCTTCAAAGGGAATGTGGGGGGGGATTGGGGGGCCAATGCCTAAGAACACTTTATCGTCTCTTTGCAGAACCAAGCTAAATGTTCAGAGACCATAATGAACAAAGACTATGGTACTGATAAAGTGACAGGGAGAGTCCATTGTTGTGTGATGTGTAATGTCGTCTAAATACGTAAACAACTAGGCTCGGTTCAAAGGAATATCGTGTCTTTCTACGTGTCTCGTGTTCTAACTCAATCTTGGAGACTAAAGAGCACTCTCACAAGGGAAGGTCAAAAGGGTCACAAAACAGTCCAACATATCTATTGCAAACTCAACTATTGGTAAATTCACAAAATCAAAACTTTTTGTATATTCATATCCGATATCTCCTATTCAATTGCTGAGGCATGATTTTATTAGGAATATTTGGTTGGAGCAGAGTGATTTTTGAAAACGCAACTAGGACAGACAACTATATAATCTATAGAATTGTCATATATATATAAGTAATAGAGTTTTTAAGTTTGCGTTCCCTTGGTAGAGAACCTTTCACAATGACTTTTATATGTGTCCAACATGAAGCTTTGATGTGAATGATATATTATTGCGTCTCAAAAGTTAGGCATTTGGTAACCAACTAATGCTTAAAGAAGGAATTTAATGTTTATTTTTCCTATCATTTTCTATCCCTATCCACATTCGTGAGATGATAAAAACATTGAGGTTGACCTCTAAAAACTTAAAAACTCTATAATGTATAAATAAAGGCCCTAATTTTCCATAATCTATCTCTTGACACACATTACAATCAATAAGTATAAGTATTATTATTTTTCCTGGAGTACAACAATACGAAATAGTTTATAATTTCAAGGAAAAATTCTAGATAGGGCAGTTTTAAGGTTCACAACACAGTACATAAACTTAACTTACCTGTTTTTCGGTTTGTGATTGTCCCCTTAGAAACACAACGAATCTTTTAAGGGAAAGCTTTTTTCTCTATCAAAAAACAAAAACACATGCTGAAAAATTTTTTCAAACACTATGCCTGACATTGCAATCTTATGGCCGATAGCCATCATTCTATAGTGCTAATAAGCATGTCAAAAAACACAAACAAAAAAAAAAAATGAAACACAAACACGTCAAGTGTCCCCAAAGAGTGTTTCCCTCCTCCTCCTCTTTTTCCTTGATGTGACTATAAGTAGGAGTCTAAGTCCTTTTTTATTGTTTTATTTAATTATCGTTTATTTAGTTCTGTCTCTTCTCCATTCTGTCTTTCTACATCTGTCTTCTGCTTCTATTTTTTTCTCTTCTTCCTTTCCTTCTTACTGCTTCTTCTTCTTCCTTCGCTTCTCCTTTCCCTGTTCCTCCCTGTCTTCTTCCTTCCTCCCCTTCTGTTCCTTTTTTCCTTCTTCCTCCTTTTTCTCGTTCTCTTCTCTTCTCTTTCTGTCTTACTTCCTCATCTCCGGTCTTCCTGTCTTTCCTTCTCCCTTGCTTCTTGATTCTATTATTCTACTATTCTATATCTTTCTATTAAAAACTTCTCTACTATTGCTTTTCTTTCTAATCTCTAAACTCTTCCTTTCCTTTCCTCTCCTGCTTCTAATCCTCCTTCATTTCTCGCTTCTTTCTTACTTTCTCTCTCTATTCTAAATATCTATTCACTGTCTTCTGCTTCTACTAATTCTATTCTAACCCTTTCTTCTATTCTTTCTTTTTCCCCCCTTTGTCTTCTCTCCCCTTCCATGCTGTCATTCCTCGTCCTTGCTCTTCTCTCCTCCTCTTCCTCTTTCCTTCCTTTTCGTCTGGTCTTCCCTTCTTCCGTCTGTCTTCCTCTTCTCTTTTCTGCTTCTTTCTTGCTTTATCATTCTAGACACTATTATGTTTTTATGTTTTAATATTTTTCCTGGTCATTTATTTTCTGTTAATTATTTATTGATTATTATCTGATTTTATTTTAATAAAAGTGTACATGTTTCCCTACAGATAATATACTATAAACAAAATCGCTTCCACCGTATTGATTTTGTGACAATCCGTTAAAATTCAGGTCGTTATTTTATTCTCGAGTATTAATTATAATTTTCATTTTTATGTTGAGATATAAACTCACGACTAACCAGGATAATTAGGGCTTACATTTGAAAATTAATAACGGTCGACGAAGAACCGGAGAATCCTCCGTTAAGTATCGACGTTTATGTTATTAAATTTCCGTAGAAATATTTTTATTACATTCGTTTTTATTTTTCGTGTCTCGTACTAATTTTTTACTTTTTTTATACTTTTTTTAATTTTAAACATATACGAAAAACGACTACAAAGACGTACCTTTTTAAATATCTGATCTTTGATAATACCCACCCACCGCATTTTAATTTTTACAAAATGTGACAAATTTTTTTTATAACCATCCTTCACTCTTCCATCAAACCTAATAGGGGGATCAAAAGTGGAAGGTATCCACAAATTGACCCCCATGTGTCATCCAACCTATCAACACTATAAACCTACACTTACTTAACTTTAAATGTGCATTTTTCTCTCTCCTTAACTCATATTTAACCAACTATTGACCAAGAGATAACAACTCACAGTACACACAACATCATTTTTATAAAACCAAAATTCTGCATTTTCTCGAATCCCTCTTCATCCTTCTCCCCTTCTCTGCCTCTCTTCTCTCCTCTCCTACCCTCTCCACTTTCCTCACTCCTCTCCTACCACCATCCTCCCCTCACTCCTCCTCCCCTCCTTATTTCATGAGCTACATAACCAAACCCTACAAAAATACAAACAACCCAATATTTATAAATTTTTAAATGATCAAAGATTAACACACTACGAATATGACTCTACCACTTCTCTCTTGCCTTGACGCCACCAACACAACACAAACACCCATTCCATAAATTTTTGAAGATCAAATAATAAGAACACTAGTGAATATGACTACCTAGTGTGTTTCTTGCATTTTGGGAATGATCTAAAGGAGTTATAAGAAGGTTTATTATACATTTTGGGGCTGGAGTTTTACAAGTAAATATCAAGTTTTTGGGTAATAAAAATGGTGGTCTAAAATAAATTGGGGTAAAGATCAAGAGTGGTGTAGAAGGCTTCCATTGTATTGGTCATTTATTCACCATTTCCTCATTTTGTTGGGTATAATCTTTACTTGTTCTTGTTGTATTTATATTTTTGATTACATTTTATGTATGTACATGTATGATATATGATGATCAAGAGGTGAAAAGATTCATGCATGCATAGATCTAGGTAAGAAATGACTAAATCAATGATTAAAACTTGCTAGAAATCATTAAAAATTTAGGGCTGTTGTTAACAGTAAGTTCTGGATTTTTGGGTTGGCTTAATGGTTGATTTGATTTACCTAGGTTGTAGAGAATTGAGTTATGAACCTATGGCTAATTGGATACTCAATGGAAAGTAAAAATTGAATGAGTTATGACCATTTTACCAAAAGACATCAGTTCTGACCTTGCTATACAGATGACACAAAAAGTCATACTTACGTACTGAGTTGGCTAAAAACCTAAAACTATGAGACCTAGATAAAATCATGTAGGTTCTGTACCAATTGGATGATCAACCAATTCATTATGGTTTGTAAATGGCATCAAAAATGGTGAAAGTGAGATTTCAGTCCGAATTTGTAACTTGACCTTTATGTATAAAAGTAACCCTATGTATATGTATGACTAAAAGATGTACTAAAATGAGTTTAAATCTGTAAAGTGGACTTAAATATGAAGCCAAGCATATAAATATATAAATTATACCATTTACGGTTTATAAATTACGACTATTTTCGTAAACATAAAAGTATACAAAATTTACTACTACCCGAACACTATACTATGTAAAGCGATTTTTGTAACTAAAACCCGAGGTGGTAGGACCCACTTCTTGGGAGTTTTTAAAAGTTAACTTACTGATAATAAACATGTCCCGACCTCGAGAACCCGAAAATTTATAATAAGACTCATTTACAAGCTTAAATGGGCTATAAGGCCTAATTGGGCCACTAGGCCCAATGTATTAAAATAGACATATTGGACTTGGCTTTAAGCCCAACCCACTTGGACTTAATTAATGGGCTAAGACCTGGTATTGGGTTAATACTATCAACCTAATAACTTAATGGGCCTATTGAGCTTTTTGGACTAATTTGGATAATACTAGTAAAATGGCTAATAAAAACAAGTTAAAAACCTAGAAAACTTTAAGTGTGAAATAATTATATTTCAAGAGCATGATCATCATATAAACTACATGTATACATATACTTATTTATTTATGAGTTTTCATTAAATTTTATCGACTAGAAACCTAAGACCTGTTACAATTTGTATAGGTCTCGGTTGATCGACGCGCTTACGCCCGAAGTTCTTATTCATCGATATTCTCGTCCGACATCACTAAGTGAGTTCATAGCCTCGCATTTTTACACTTTAATTGTTTTATAAACCCGCGAGGGAGATAACATGCTTGTTTTTAAAATAGAACACAAGGGAGATTGTATGCTAGTTGCCTGGATTATTATAAGTTAGCTTAACTCGCTAGATAAAAGACCCGCGGAAATCATGAATTGTTAATTGCCGGTAGATGGCATACGCTTATACATGGAATAGTACTATTTGGAGGCTGCCACCTCCAATCCGTGACGACTAGCTATCGTCAAGTGTCGGGAATATGACACAACGGATGCGTTGTATAGAGAATAATATGCACTCATAGCGAGGGTGTATAGTGGGCATACCTTGTTGGGAACCCCAACATAATTAGATGGTAACGTTCAATGTCATGAGGCTTATAAATAATCCCCCGATATAACTTTGTTTGGCCACATCGTTATATCCTGATGAATATTGAGAAATGATACTTGTGTTCGGAGATTAGATGTTGGGAACCCCAACATATTTTTATGATTTTATATATATAAACTCTATGGATTCACTCAACATTATTGTTGACTTTTAGCATGTTTTATCTCAGGTCCTTGAAGGTAATTCGGCGATGGAGATTTTGGTTGTCGCTTAAGCAAAAACTAAATGTTTTGAAGGCCCATTAAATAAACGTCATTCGAGGAATATTTCAAAAATGTTGTATGAACAAGCAGGATTACCCGCGCGTTGCTGCGGGACGTTAATTTTTCGCGCGTTGTTACGGGCCATTTTTTAATTTTGTGCGCGTTTATTTTTTCGGTCTCATGTTTAATAGTTTGTTTTTTTCTTATATGACCTTATGTGTTGGGCCTCATGTTTAAATGTTTTTTTCTTTGGTTATATGTTTTTTTTGTGCGGGTTTATTTTTTCGGTCTCATGTTTAATAGTGCGGGTTTATTTTTCGGTATCATGTTTAATAATTTGTTTTTTTTCCTTATATGAGTTTATGTCCCGCGCGTTGTTGCGGGGCGGTAATTTTTTTTTTTAGTTTTTATTTTTGCGATTTTTCTTTGTCTCATAGTTTACATTGTTTGTTTTTTTATATGGGATTATGTGTTAGGCTCTCCTTCATAATGTTTATACCTTTGTTTTTTTGCTATATGGGTTCTTTTTTTTGAAATGACATGTTTTAATGTATTAAAGTTGTACGTTTGTGACTATGTCGATATTTTAAAGTTGAACTCAGGTACTTTTGTAATATTTTTTTCCTTTTTTTTGTTTGCCAAATTTTAAAAAAAATTATGCCAAAAAAAAAAAAATAAATTTTGGGCCGTCCCAAATTTTGAGCCCAGGCCCAAAGCATTGTACAGTAGAAGCACTGTAGCTTCTACTGTACAATGCTAAATGTATGCATGTATAATTATGAAATGATTTGGGACCTATGGAGTAAACTTTTATTCGAATGAATGTATTATAAAACGTCTATTTTTGAGTTGTTTTCTATGCTTGAGTTGTTATATTAATACGTAGCACCCCAAAGGACCCTTCCGCTGAGATATATGAAAATGGGAGTGTTACAAGACTGCTATGATAAAAAGTTAATTCAAGTGATTAAAATCCACACATATCATAATTTTGCAGACTTACTAACAAAAGCTTTAGATGTTGGAAGGTTTCAGTACTTGGTTGCAAGTATTGGAATGTTAAATCCTTAGAATTTTAATCTCTTTGTGTTTTTGTAATGTTTGTACAGGATTAGTACTGTTAGTTTTTTCAATTAGTACTGCTAAGTATAATTAGTATTGCTGGTTATACTTAAGACTGCTAGTTAAAACTGTTAGTCATAATTAATATTGTTAAACAAGAAAATACTTTGGATAGTGTATTCTTAGTTTTGGACTAACATTTGCAGGCTAAGCATATTGAGTATCTGGTATTGAATTAAGGGGAGGCTAATAATGTCAATATGTAGCCAAGAATGGATGGAATGACATGTAACATCAAACAAAAGTGTGTGATGAATCAAACACCTAGGAAACTCCAAAGAGGTCGGGATACAAAGATACCTCAGTCTAGTGGTCCCCTTGAAATGGTTGGTGATGAGGCTGTCTATAAGGAGTTGGGTGACAGAATGGAAAGGGTTGCCACTAATGCTTCTAGCTTAGAAGCAGAGGAGGACAGTGGTAACATGAATAGGACCCAATCCATACCAACACTTAATGAGCAAAGTCCTTATGGAACTAGTTCAGATAGTGGTCCCAGGTGCCAAGATACCAAATTGGTGGGTGTAGATGCTCAAACTAGGTTTGAGACTACATTTAAATAGTCCAAATCGACCTCTCTCAAGAGTTAACACACTTGGAAGTGGCTAGGACAGCATGAAACTAATAGAATTGATGGAACATTGCATAAAAATGTCTTAATTAGTGATCTTAAAAGAATTGAGAGAAAGCAAAAACAGATAGAGAGAAATTGGTGAAATCAAAAAAATAGTGAGATTTGTGAAATAAAAACAGATAGAGTGATTAAGTGAGAAAAAGAATTGAGAGATAAAGTGAGAATAAAAACAGAAAGAGAGCTTGTAAGAATCAAGATTGGTGATGGAAATACTTTTTGGAACATAATTGAGGTTAAACCTGGCATCTCAACAGTTAATACTGCTACGCATTACTTAGTACTGTTGGGCATTATTTAGTAGTGTTAGTCTAAAACTTAGTACTGGTAGGCTAATGTTAGTACTGCTGTGTAACCGTTAATACTGTTTGGGGCATAACAGAATTTTCTTAATTAATTAATACAGTAGAAACTCTATAAAATAATACACTTGGGACCACCAAAATTTATTAATTAAAAGAGTTATTAATTAATCGATAAATTAATAATTATTAATTTATATATTAATTAATATTTTATTAATTTATAGTATACAAATGGTTGGAAGAAAAATTCTCTATATATTAATTAATATTTTATTAATTATTGTATACAATGCATGTATATCAAATGAACGGCCCAATTTGAAAGAAACCTTCAATCTCCCACCTTATTATGCTTCTTGTGTTCAATGTATCACTTTATGGACATTAAAAATATTTTCTATATAAATACAAGATCAAAATAGGTTAACACAAACAAATCATACACACAACATGGCTTCCCATCTTAAAGGTGTGAAAAAAACAACAATGACAGACGAGATTCGAAGAGCATTATGCAAGCACAACAAGGATAATCCAAGTCTCACTCAAAAGCAATTGCAAGAATGGGTTCATAGTAACTATGGTTTGCAGGTGAGTCAAGCGACAATATCGAATACAGTTAAGCGGTCTTTAGAGTATCTCTCACTTGCTCCCGAAAGAGGCGATGTTAAGCGACACAAACCGGCAAAATTTCCTGACCTAGAAAAATCTCTCTATGAATGGATTCTTCAATATCAAGAACATGTGAATATGACAGGTGAACTAATCATCGAGAAGGCGAAAAAGTTCATGAAAGATATGTATCCAGTGGATACTCCAGACTTTACTTTTTCTATTGGTTGGCTTGGAAAGTTCAAAGCAAGATATGGAATTAAAAATTTCCGGCGTTTTGGAGAGAGTGGATCTGTTGAAATGGAGGGCATGGAGGACAAATTAAAATCCATAAGAGACAAAGTTGATCAGTTTGAAATGAAAGACATCTTTAATATGGATGAAACAGGTTTGTTTTTTTATTATTTTATTTTATATTTTGTACTTTAGTGATGTAATTATTTACATGTTTTGATCTTAAACAGGTTTGTTTTTTAGACTTCAACCGGATCATTCCCTTGCAACAATGCAGCTTGAAGGGAAAAAACAAGACAAGGAAAGACTAACTGTTGCTATTTGCTGTAATGAGGACGGTTCGGAAAAACTTCCTTTATGGATTATTGGGAAATATGCTAAACCAAGGTGCTTCAAGAATGTAAACTTGAACAGTCTGAACTGTGAGTACCGTGCTAACAAACGAGCTTGGATGACTGGTGTGTTATTTGAAGAATATGTTCGCCAACTTGATAAAAAAATGGTTGGAAGAAAAATTCTCTTGATTGTGGATAATTGCCCTGCTCATCCAAAAATTATTGAAGGATTACGAAATGTTGAATTATTTTTTTTGCCACCAAACACAACTTCAAAAATTCAACCTTGTGACGCGGGGATCATACGAGCTTTTAAGATGCATTATCGTCGTCGATTTTATAGAAGTCTTTTGGAGGGTTATGAATTAGGGGTTCCAAATCCAGCAAAAATAAATGTATTAGATGCAATGAATCTTGCAATTTCAGCATGGACTATGGATGTTAGTGCAAATACAATTGCGAACTGCTTTCGTCATTGTAAACTTCGATCAACAGATAACATGACTTTTGAGAACTCAGATGAAGGTGGTGAAAGCACTCAAGAACTCCAGAATTTGATCAAAGAGTTGGGTTATCGCAATGCAATGGATGTCGAAGATGTTCTGACTCACCCAGAAGAAAATGTAGTTGCACAGTTGTTGACTGATGAAGAAATTATTGAAAGCGTTATTGGAATTAATAAAGATGATATCGATGAAGAAGATGATGAAAGTTCTACAATGGAACCCCCTTCGCGAAACGAAGCTATTAAAGCGGCAATCACATTGAACAATTTCTTGTTGAGCTATGAGAAAACAACACCAGAAGTTCTTACCATGCTAAGGAAAATTAGAGACGAGATTCAAGGGGAAATTGATTTCAACAAAAAACAAAAGACAATTGAGTCATTTTTCAAGAAACTTTCATAAATCATTCATGTAATATGCTATATATAAGGAATTATTAATTTATATTTTATATGGGGTCTAAAGAAATTATCAAAAATGTATTATCTTATAATTTTAGCGAATTATTAATTTAGCACCCTATCCCCGAGTCGGGACCGGCAAAAAATATTATCTTAGAGAGTTTATTAAATAATCGAGTATTAATTTATCGAGTTTCTACTGTAGGTAATTAAAGGAGTTTAAATGATAAGTTAAAAGCATCTTGATTAAATACCTTTAATACTCTTACTAAGTCATTAACAAATGTTACACTTTATACCCTTTCTATCATTTTATCCTAAAGGCTTTTCTATTTGAACCAATCTCCATTTATTTATATATAATTAAGAGTTATAAATCATTAAGATTTCACATTAATTATAAGGGACTCAATCTTTTAAATAAATAGATATAAATATAGATGTCCAATTCAAGTTGTAGAGTCAAACGGTACATATTTAAATCATAGTTGATATTTGATAACTCTATATGAAAAAAGTGTATTAATCAAATGAAATCTTAAATTAAAAATTTTGAATAAATTATGTTTACTTTTTATAACAGATTTTGCACAACTTGATATTTCTTAACAATAAACTATATAAATATATTCAGCAATGAACAAAAAGTAACATAATTTCGGGTAAAAAAAGTTGTTTGCAAGTGATAATTTTTTTTAACCCGAATAGGCTTAATCCGGTTCGGGTTCGGGGTCGGATCAGGTCATATTTTTTAACACCCCTATCCACCAATCTGTAAGTGAACTAATCGAATTCATCATACAGCTTGCACTCTCGTTCTTGTTTCGTTAACGACGTTCCTTGCATTAGCAGTTTAATCTTCTCCCAAAGATCCTTTGCTACACGGTGTTGACTCACAAGAGCATAGATTTCAGTTGGAAGACCTTGGAGTATGATGTTAATCGCTTTGATGTCACAGTCAGCTTGAATGGCTTCAGCGGGAGTGAGTTCAGTATATTCCTTAAGTCTTGTTACTCCATCCTCAGTGATTGAAGGCCAAACGAGTGGTCCTTTTTCAACAGAGGCAAGAATCATTCTTCCATGAGGTCTATTCAACATATATAGTTCCATTCGGCTCTTCCATGAATCATACAAGTGTTTTTCAAGCATTGGTGGTTTGTTGTCTCCTCCTGAAAGAAGTGACTTATCGGCAAGAGTCGTCATTGTGGTATCAAAAAGATTACAAATTGATCGATCGGTGGTAGAAAGAAATTGTGTTTGGTTATGTGATTGTTGAGTCTTGAAATGAAACTACACGGGATTTTACAATTCTCGACAAAACCGGGAAAACAAGTTAATGTTTCACGGGATTTTACAAGTCAAAGAAATAAACCGTATAATTTAGAAATGAGTTGGTAGGTTTTAATTGGAAAATGACTAGTTCGGATCTCAAACAACTTGATTAGTTTGGTTTTCAATGGGTTAAAACTCGTTCGGTTCTCAAGTGACAAAACTCGTTCGGTTAACAAATAAAAATAGCTACAGTAGAAACTCGATAAATTAATACTCGATTATTTAATAAACTCTCTAAGATAATATTTTTTGCCGGTCCCGACTCGGGGATAGGGTGCTAAATTAATAATTCGCTAAAATTATAAGATAATACATTTTTGATAATTTCTTTAGACCCCATATAAAATATAAATTAATAATTCCTTATATATAGCATATTACATGAATGATTTATGAAGGTTTCTTGAAAAATGACTCAATTGTCTTTTGTTTTTTGTTGAAATCAATTTCCCCTTGAATCTCGTCTCTAATTTTCCTTAGCATGGTAAGAACTTCTGGTGTTGTTTTCTCATAGCTCAACAAGAAATTGTTCAATGTGATTGCCGCTTTAATAGCTTCGTTTCGCGAAGGGGGTTCCATTGTAGAACTTTCATCATCTTCTTCATCGATATCATCTTTATTAATTCCAATAACGCTTTCAATAATTTCTTCATCAGTCAACAACTGTGCAACTACATTTTCTTCTGGGTGAGTCAGAACATCTTCGACATCCATTGCATTGCGATAACCCAACTCTTTGATCAAATTCTGGAGTTCTTGAGTGCTTTCACCACCTTCATCTGAGTTCTCAAAAGTCATGTTATCTGTTGATCGAAGTTTACAATGACGAAAGCAGTTCGCAATTGTATTTGCACTAACATCCATAGTCCATGCTGAAATTGCAAGATTCATTGCATCTAATACATTTATTTTTGCTGGATTTGGAACCCCTAATTCATAACCCTCCAAAAGACTTCTATAAAATCGACGACGATAATGCATCTTAAAAGCTCGTATGATCCCCGCGTCACAAGGTTGAATTTTTGAAGTTGTGTTTGGTGGCAAAAAAAATAATTCAACATTTCGTAATCCTTCAATAATTTTTGGATGAGCAGGGCAATTATCCACAATCAAGAGAATTTTTCTTCCAACCATTTTTTTATCAAGTTGGCGAACATATTCTTCAAATAACACACCAGTCATCCAAGCTCGTTTGTTAGCACGGTACTCACAGTTCAGACTGTTCAAGTTTACATTCTTGAAGCACCTTGGTTTAGCATATTTCCCAATAATCCATAAAGGAAGTTTTTCCGAACCGTCCTCATTACAGCAAATAGCAACAGTTAGTCTTTCCTTGTCTTGTTTTTTCCCTTCAAGCTGCATTGTTGCAAGGGAATGATCCGGTTGAAGTCTAAAAAACAAACCTGTTTAAGATCAAAACATGTAAATAATTACATCACTAAAGTACAAAATATAAAATAAAATAATAAAAAAACAAACCTGTTTCATCCATATTAAAGATGTCTTTCATTTCAAACTGATCAACTTTGTCTCTTATGGATTTTAATTTGTCCTCCATGCCCTCCATTTCAACAGATCCACTCTCTCCAAAACGCCGGAAATTTTTAATTCCATATCTTGCTTTGAACTTTCCAAGCCAACCAATAGAAAAAGTAAAGTCTGGAGTATCCACTGGATACATATCTTTCATGAACTTTTTCGCCTTCTCGATGATTAGTTCACCTGTCATATTCACATGTTCTTGATATTGAAGAATCCATTCATAGAGAGATTTTTCTAGGTCAGGAAATTTTGCCGGTTTGTGTCGCTTAACATCGCCTCTTTCGGGAGCAAGTGAGAGATACTCTAAAGACCGCTTAACTGTATTCGATATTGTCGCTTGACTCACCTGCAAACCATAGTTACTATGAACCCATTCTTGCAATTGCTTTTGAGTGAGACTTGGATTATCCTTGTTGTGCTTGCATAATGCTCTTCGAATCTCGTCTGTCATTGTTGTTTTTTTCACACCTTTAAGATGGGAAGCCATGTTGTGTGTATGATTTGTTTGTGTTAACCTATTTTGATCTTGTATTTATATAGAAAATATTTTTAATGTCCATAAAGTGATACATTGAACACAAGAAGCATAATAAGGTGGGAGATTGAAGGTTTCTTTCAAATTGGGCCGTTCATTTGATATACATGCATTGTATACAATAATTAAGTGGAAGCTTGAAAGGTGTTTGTAAACTAAGTATTCTACTATAAATTAATAAAATATTAATTAATATATAAATTAATAATTATTAATTTATCGATTAATTAATAACTCTTTTAATTAATAAATTTTGGTGGTCCCAAGTGTATTATTTTATAGAGTTTCTACTGTAATAAAAATGGCAAGCACGGCATGTTTTATGATCATTAGCAAAAATGACATTCCTAAATACGAGGCCGAAGTTGGGACTGCCCCTGAGGTATGTTAGTTACTAGAACTGTGTTTCGTTTATCGATTTTAGTCGTATAACTTAGCTCTAAGATTCCCAAACAATTCCACAGTTCCAGTAGGCGGCTGAATACGTTTGTTAGCTTCTTCCACGATTTTATTAACAATCAGAACTCTCTAATCCTTTTAAGAGGTCTAGTTTTATCTTTCCGCTAATATCCTCAAGTGGAAATCTATCCAACCCACGACTACAGTGCCTCTACTGCACTAAGAAGGGCAGGCTTGACATGTGACAGGAATGCTTTGACATCAGGACCAACAAATTTCTGTAATGCGCCAATAAGCTTGGCATTTCTAGTAGCAGCGGCATTTTGATTGTAACCCAGTATCTTTGCAGAAATCAGTTAAAAACTTCAGTTCTAGATGTGAACCAGTATCACTCACTAAAGTTGTGGCAGATAGCATCCACAACAAATTTCCAATTCCCTTGCAAATTTACTCACTTGAACAGACTGTTTCACCTTTAAACTAATAAGTTTGTCATTCTATTTTATCGATTTTCTCACCAATAGGAGTATTACTAGAACTAAATCTGCGATCCCTCCATTCGTACCCAAATCCACATCATTATCAACCGATGTAAGCACCTTAAAAGGGTTTGACTTACTAACCTCTTTAGTAGACTCTGGGTTATTCATCTTACCACGAGTGTTGGCAGTAGACTTTTTAGAAACAGGTTGAAACACCTGTTTAGGTTTAAATCCTATCTTTTATCTAACCAGAATTCCTTTAGGAGTTTGACTAGTCTTCTTCAAAGTCTTTGTCGCACCACCACCGATATTCTTTGGACATTCCTCATAGACATGTCCAAAAACCTTGCAATATGCACACCTAGGGGTTTCCACTCATACTCAACACGAATATTACAAGTATAGTAGCCATCCCCCTTAATTCTAGGCATAGCCACGACAATATTATCTTTCAACTCCACATCAGCACGAAGCTCAATCATAACTCTAGCATAGCTTGACCTACCCCAAGATTGCATTCCATAATCAGCTGTATAAAAAGTCAAGCAATGAGGAGTACCCAGTTTAGTAGCAATGGTACTCAAGCCATCATTGCTGAAGGCCGTAACAGGTACACCATGGAGTTTAACCCAAACTGGAATAGTATTAACATATTCTTTCGATATGTTCTCATCCGGATGCCATTTCTTTAGGATCTAATCCGTCCATGGAGCTAAATTGAAAGGAGATTAATCTGGTAGAAGAGCTGAACATAGAACGAACAAGCCCATATTTACCCCAAATGTTTCTAACATAGTTAGCAACAACAGGGTATGCCACCCTCTTCCCCAAGAAAAAACCATATGATGTATTAGTCAAATCGATCACGTTATAATAGCACGAATGAACCCACCGAGTACTCAACCACAAGCAATCCCATTACCCCCAGTTTCTAAACAAAGGCGCTAACACCCACTCCGCCTAAGGCCTATATCCAATTTCTTCCCACTTGGTTTACCAGTAACATTAGCATACGAAGACTTACCGGGGGCATTACCAGCCATAGTAGTAACCGCGTAGATAATGGTGGAAAAGATCCCAGAATAGTAGTATCATCTAAAGAGCTTAGCTTATCCACATTAGCAGTATGGATACTTGTATCAACTAAAGAACTTTGCTTCTCCTTCTTCACACTGTCAGTCAGATGGAACATAATACAAGTGATAGTGTATGTCAGATGAGAAACACCATCCTTTGTTGCCACAACATCCATTTATCTTTTCCTCCTTAACTCTTCTCCTACCCCCACTCCCTTTTTGACTCAAGAAACCACGCTCCATTTAGCAGCTCGCACTTTAATCAGAAACCCACAAGTAAACCTTAATCGAATACCATAAAACAAGAAGACAACGACAATCTTCAACACCAAAAACCCTAACAGAAGTTAGGGTTAGAATTTAATGCACACCGAAAACCTTAAAAACAATAATCCTCCTGATGATCGAGACCCTAGTACAATAAGTCGACACAAAAAAAACTAGATCCCTAAATTAAAAACATAAGCGGAATACCAAATTCTTAGAATTAATTGATTAAAAATGGATTTATAAGTACGAATAAAAAAATAGGCAATTGTTTAGGTGGTTTAAAGGTAGGGACAAATGGCCCTCAATTAAAAAACCCATGGACAATTACTATACTGTTAGGATCCTTAAGAATAAAAACGAATTAAAAATCAAGAATAAAAACAAATTGGAATTGTTTAGGTAGTTTAATGGTAGGGAAGATCAAAATTTAAGGGATATTTAGGATCGACTTTTCTCCAGGAGATTGGGGTTTTTTTCTGATCGTGGAGAGTTTGATGGATATGTATAATGATTCTTCTTTTGTGTAAAGGACACATGTGATCGCAAATCCTAACGATCAAATTCAATATCTATGCGTTTATATGCTATGGTACAAATCTGAGGACGATCTGATGGTTAGATAACTCGGGATCACTACTTTCCCTCAATTAATGATAACACGTTATATGTTGACATAGTTACACCGTTTTGGTCATAATTCCTTCATACGAAATGCGCTTTTAATGATTCAAGAAGCCATGAAACCGGGAGAGAGATCTACGACATTCGTTTGGGAGTGGAATCTAAAATTTCAACTCGTTACTGGTACAAGTCAAGTCAACTAAGAATCTAGTATTTGAAAATATTATTTAGAATTGGACAAGCAAGTTATTCTCAGAAAGGACACATGTGATCGCAAATCCCAACAGTCAAATTCAATATTTATGCGTTTATATGCTATGGTACAAATCTGAGGTCGATCTGATGGTTAAATAACCCGGGATTAGTACTTTCCCTCAATTAATGATAACACGTTATATGTTGACATAGTTACACCGCTTCGGTCATAATTCCTTTATACGAACTGCGCTTATAACTCAAAAAGCCATGAAACCGGTCGAGAGAGATCTATGACTTTTGTTTAGGTGTGGAATCTAAAATTTCAACTCGTCACCAGTACAAGTCAAGTCAACTAAAAGTCTAGTATTTAAAAATGTTATTTAGAATTGGACAAGCAACTTATTCTCAGAAAGGACACATGTGATCGCAAATCCTAATGGTCAAATTCAAAATCTATGTGTTTTTATGCTATGGTACAAATTTAAGGATGATCGATTGGTTAAATAAATCAGGATCACGATTTTCCTTCACTTAATGATAACACGTTATATGTTGACATAGTTACACTATTTTGGTCATAATTCCTCCATATGAACTCCGATTTTGATGATTCAAGAAGCAACGAAATCGGGAGAGAGAGATTTGCGACTTTTTAGAGTCGAATCTAAAATTACAACCCATTACTGTCACTAGTCAAGTCAACTAAGAATTTAGTTTTTGATGCGAGTCAAACATTCGTGATGCGGGTAGCTTCATAAATATTATTATAGCTCTATCAAAGGTTATATGAAGAGACATGAACAAAGAACGATGATTAAGTTATTAAAAGTTGATAAAAGATGGATCGAGAAAGAATCAAGCGAAGAAACAAAGAACAAATGAAGAATTAATGATAACACGTTATATGTTGACATAGTTACACCATTTTGGTCATAATTGGCTTAAAGGACTCCGCTTTTTAGATGATTTTAAAAAGAAGCCAACAAAACTGGGAGAGAGAGATCACAACTTTCGTTGGAGTCGATCTAAATTTTGACCCATTACTGTCACAAGTCAAACCGATATATGTAGTAACAAGAAAAATAATTTTAAATAAAATTGGTTAACTTTTGCATACAAAAAGAGGTGGGAATTTCGCTCCAATTTTTTATAAATTTTGCATTAAAATTTTCAAATTCTTTTACCAATAATTTTTGCAACCAATGGTTCAGTGCTATATTAGCAATTTCGTTGCTAATAATTGAAGGTTTATTTGGCAAAAAATAGAATTCCGTTGCTAAGTTTTTTGCAACGAAAATTTTAGCTTTGAAACCAATGGTTCGCTGCTATATTAGCAATTTCGTTGCTAATAATTGAAGGTTTATTTGGCAAAAATTAGAATTCCGTTGCTAAGTTTTTGCAACAAATTTTTTAGCGAAAGTCGTTGCTAAAAAAGAGAGGGGAACGTTTCCACCAAATTTTGAGTAGATAGCAATGAATTTAGAAACTAAAAATCGTTGCTAACCAAAGATTCCAGTTTTGCTTAATTTCGTTGCTATATTCTTGCTAATGTGTGAATTTAGTAACGACTTATTGGTTGTTGCAAAGTTTTAGTTGTTATTGACACTTTTTCTAGTAGTGACATGATGTCTCAATATCTATAATGCTTCAAATTTAGATTAACATTGTTATTGTACAAACGATCTATGTTTTGTTGAGACCTTTAGAGGTCAAATTCTTTATATTTTTGTTGAGTTTTTTTATTTTTATATACTTGATAAAGGATGGAAATTCCTGAATTCCTGAAATCCTCGATACCCCGTACGGAGAGGGGATTAGGGATCTAAAACCTTCCCCGTCATGGGGGGGGATGGGGATTACCGGTCCCTGTTAGAAATACGAAAGTATCGGTTACTTCCATAATTATTGTATGTCAGGCTCGTAGTATAATTGTTAGAACTTAAGTAAGCTAGTAAGGCCCAAGGCCCATGTTAAGCCCATCAAGAATACCATGGTCGGCCATAGACTAAGTATTTATACCCCTCTCCATGCCTTGGAGAGGGTTGGTTGTTCACTTTTCTTAATCTAATTTTGTTCATTTTCCTTTCTCTCTCTAGAAGTGTTCATCCCACCTTTCTCTCTCTAGTTATTCATTTTTTGTGTGTAAGATTAGATAATCAATATTCTACAATTGGTATCAAGAGCCATGGGGTGATATAGTTTGGTGTTGTGTGCGTTTTGATTACTTGGTTTTGTGTGTGCGTTTTTGGTTCGAACCATATACAAAGGATTTCCTCTTTTCTGTGTTCTAATACCATAAAGTTCAGTACTTTCTTGTTTATCTATCATAGTATGAGTTTGGTTTAAAAGCATAACTTTCAAAACATCACAAATCTTCATTTTTTTGTATTTTTGGTTCAAACTAGTTTTTGAGTCCAAAATCTTGATCCGGAAATTTTTTGTGTTAAAATCATAAAGTTTGTGTTTTTAAGGTTCTCCTAGTCTTAGAATAGCAAGAAGTACAAGTGATTTCAAGTAAAAACGTCAAAAATTATATTTTTAAGTGATTTAAAGTGTTTGAAGATAACTTTTTATACATACTGTTTGAATCCAGCGATTTATACGTATTTGAATTCAGCGATTTATACGTTGTGCATTCGGCGATTTATACGTGAGGCATTTCAACGATTTATACGTGAAGCATTCCAACGATTTATACGTGTCAATTTCAGTGATTTTTACGTGTTAAATTCCCAGCGATTTTACGTTTTAATTCCACGATTATTATACGTGCTAGATCCAACATTAATAACCTGAAATAAAAATCTAGTTGATTTATACCTCACTATATCCGGCGATTTATACATGTTTTCAAACGGCAATTTATACGTCCTTCTTAGGGTGATTTATACTCGTACATTGGAAGATTTATATAGCCTTGGAGATTTATACAATTTTTTTGTGATCTGTAAAATCCCGCGAAGTACTTTCTCAGTTTGATCAAGAATTGTAAAATCCCGTGTAATCTTAAGACTCATTCACTTTATACAAACATTAATTTATCACAACAACCTCTTATCACTGAACGATCAAAAGGTTATATTTTCTCATCAAATTGAAATGGATTCTATTAGTCTAATGGATTCTACCAATATCATTCTTCAAGGTCTACCAACTGATATCGATTCACTTGTGAATCATCACAGAGTTGCTAAAGATTTATAGGAGAGTAGTTCAATTACGATTCAAGGTACCACTTGACTAAGCAAAGAGAGAGTGTAAGATGTATGATGCATTTGATAAGTTTACGTACATTAAGGGGGAAACACTTCACAAGTATTACTTGAGATTCACCCAGCTGATTAAAGATATGAACATTTATAACATGAGAATGGAGCAATTTCAAGTTAATACAAAGTTTTTAAACAGTCTTCCACCAGAATGGAGTAAATTTGTGACTGATGTCAAGCTCGTGAAGGATTTGCATACAACAAACTTTGATCAGCTTCTTGCCTATCTAGAAACAACACAACTTCATGCAAATGAAGTCTGTATTTTGTGTGAACACAATCAAGATCCACTTGCATTTGTAGCAAATCCGCAGATGACACCACCCCAATTCAACACTTATCAGTCTTCATACAACAATCCTCAGCTTCAACAATATTTTTTTTCCACCGATAATCTTCAGTTTGGAATCAATCTTTCCAATCAAACATTACTCACCTTCTTATATTCCATCACAACCTCAATTCAATCATTCATTCTTTCCATCATCATATCCATATCAGTCTTAAATGAATCATCAAACCTCATTTGTTTCACAAATTGCTTATCAATCACCTCAAGTTACAACACGACCAATGACTGAGTCACCTCTTATGGACTCAAATTTTGCTGCTCCTGTATTCTCTCCAAGAGATGATCCAATTGCTTGTCTCAACAAGGCAATGGATTTTCTAACACCTGTAGCTTCTTTAAGGTTCCCTTCAACCAATAATCAACTAAGACCTTCCTTGAATCTAAGAAATCAAGCCACTATTCAAGATGGCAGGGTCATAGTGCAACAAGTAAAGGGAGACAAGGTCAAAGTTATTCTGGTACTGGGTATAAAAGAGTAGATGCTACGAAGCTTTTGGGGGAAACAAGCAAGTGACATGCAAGGTTTGTTAAATGCCTACAAATATCAGGGAAGACAATGCTAACATATGGCACTCAGCCTAAGCGACCAAGGAATGCGGCATGGTATAAGGAAAAAGCAATGTTAGCTGAAGCCAGGAAGCTAGACAAATTTTAGGATAAAGAGCAACTCGCATTTCTTGCGGATCTAGGGTTTTAGACTGTCAACCTGTTCATACAATCATTCCAAACACTGCTGCCTTTTAGACTGAGGATCTTGATACTTATGATTCTGACTGTGATGATATCTCAAATGCTCAAGCGGTTATATGGCCAACATTTCCAACTATGGTTTTGACGTTATCTTAGAGGTACCGAATTCTAAAACCTATCTTAATGATATGGAAAATCAAGGTGTGCAAAGCAATCAGGATTTTGCCAACCACCAGCTTGGATTACGAGATACTGAGATACATAGTGAGAGCAATATCATTCCATACTCCTAAATATTGCAAGAAACACAATAGGAAAATGTTCAAGATACTAATTTGCAGGCACAACAAAATTCAATGATATTATCTGTAATAGAACAAATGTCAAAACAAATGATTAATCATGTGAATAATTGGGAAAAGGCTAATAAGGAACAGAATAATGAATCAGTAACCGCTGAGCTAGAGAGATATAAAAAACGAGTCAAAACTTTTGATCAATGTCTTAACACAGATTTAAGTAGTCGTGAAAAAATGATTGATTCTAAAATGGATGATATGATTAAGGAGAAGATTGCACTGAAAGAACAAGTTGACTCATTTGAGCAAAATCTTTCTAAACAAATCAAAGAAAAGGAATGTTTATTGCAAACATTCACAGTTTTCAAAAGTGAATCCAAAGAAAAGGAAGATAAATATATGGAAAACAAAATTGATTTGGAAAAGAAGATAAAGGAACTTGATAATGTTATTTTTAAAGTGGGTCAATCTGCTAAAACAGTGCACATGTTAACTAAGCCACAAGCCTTCTATGATAATATACACAAACAAGCTCTAGGTTATCAAAATCCGTTTCACCTTAAGAAAGCTCAGCGGATTAAACCAACCTTGTATGATGGTATTTTTATTTCTGATAAACATGTTGCTATGCCTGTGATTGATGATGAGGAAACATTAATTTTGGAAGAAAAGAGTCGATCAAAAATGTTTGAAAAAGAAAAGGATCCAGAGGCTATTAAACAAAACATTTCTCATAAACCTATTGATAAAAAATTTAAATAGACTAACTGAAGATTTTTAGAAACGTTTTACTCCACAACAAGAATTGTCAGCTGAACAAGCTTTCTGATTGCGTATGTCTGATCCTACCAGTAAACCCTCTGATGCATTACCTGTCAAAATCGAAGCTCCTAAGAAACTTCCTAAGATAAGCTTGGTGAATGAAAGCCTTAAAAGCTTAAATTTCACCTTGCCAAATGGACAATGTGGTAAGAATAAAGACTACACCTAATGCCTAGTACAAGAAGAGGAATGGGGTTTGAACCCTACAACAAAAGCTATCTTCAACAATGAAAATATTCCATTCTAAAATCATTAGAAGACATCTTCATATGTGTGATAAAGATCTTCTATAATGAAACAATGGAAGTCAAACATTTTTGACCAAATGGACGGCTGCATTCAAACAGTCTCAGTTGACAAACAATGTTTGGAAATTGCTAAAAAGGAATTACCTTTGGAAAATGATCGAATCTTACAACAAATCATGTCTCAAGATGTTCTTTTAACTATGATGAATTCTATGTATTTGATTGGTGATACTGTGAATGTGGATGGAAATAGAAAAGAATCTTGTAATCTTGAGGCCGAGCTTTTGAAATCATAAAATGCGTTTAATGATCTTTTGAAAAGTCACTCACAACTTGAAAATAATTGTATTTCTCTTGAATGCTCAATACAACTTAATTAAGAAATTTTTCAAAAACGTGAATCATGTGAAAATCAAAATGCTCTTGAAATTCTAGAATTTTTTGAAAATAATAATTTGAAAGCTCAGCTTCAAGACAAGTCCAAGGAAGAGAATGTCAATTATGATTATTGTGAAATAGAGACAAAAAATGTGGAACTGGAGAATAGTGTGGCAAAATTGCTTTCGGAAAACGAGCGTCTTTGTAATGAAATTAATCATGTTAAACAGGTTTTTAAAGAGCAGTTTGACTCAATTAAAAAGACATGTGTTCGTTCTAAAGAATAGAGTGACTCTTTAATTGATAAACTGAACTTAAAATCTGCAGAGAATGAGGATTTAAAAGCTCAAATTCAAGATAAGGTTTTTGTGATCACATCATTGAAAAAAACGATTTACGAAAATTAAAAGGAAAATAAATTGGTTGAATTGCTCACAAATACCATCACTGCCAACACATTAGTTTCCCAGGCGTGTTCAAGCTTTGATTTTAGAACCCCCCATTTAGCCCGAGTGATTGCAAAATAAGGAAATGCACACAGAATACCTTAAATATACTCAGGAACAAGCTAATATTCTTCGGGGAATAGTCAAACAAGCTAAATTAAAACAACCTTTAGATATAGAGTTAGACTTTGCCTGTAAGCATGCCTAATGAATTCAGGAGTTACTTGTATATGTTCAAGATATGTGCCCTAATGCGATTAAACTTAGTGCGAAAAAGGTTGCTATCACACCCAAAAACAATGTCAAGAAAGTTAGGTTTGCTAAACCTCTCACATCCTCAAGCAACATTAAACATGTAGAGTCATCGAACACATTAGATTCTAACACACATGTGTTGTCTTCTACAGGATTGAAGTGTTCTACTAGTAAATGCGGATCAAAGCCTAATGGCAATAAAAGGAATGATAAGATCTCTCAAATACTAAGTAGGAACATGAAGAATAAAGTAGAAGCCTAACCTAGGAAAGTTAATAAAAAGAATCATGTTGTTGGACCTATTTGTGATGATAATGTTAAGCATTCAAAGTTAAATGCGAATTCTGATCTTAATTGTGCTACTTGTAAGAAATCTTTGTTTGATGATGTTTATGATAAGTGTCTTATTGATTTTGTGAAAAATGTGAATAGCCATGCTAAATATGCTAAGAAACATAAAAAACTAAAATATTTGGAAACCTACAGGTCATCCATTCACTGAAGTAGGATTTAAGTGGAAACCAACAGGCAGAACTTTCACTATAGCTGGTAATTCGTGCCCTTTAACTAGGATTACCTCAGCTAACGTAGTGCCTCTTAAGCAAACCGCTTTCCACTCAGTTGAAACACAAAAACCAGAGCTTAAAGTCTATAACAAGAAACCTAAAAACGTTAAAAATATAGGTTCGAGTAAAAAGGCTAAGATTGTAGAATCTAAGACTGCTAACCACTCGGAACCCAATCCTACTTGGGGATCCAATGCTACAGATATTCCATCGTCTTCTTCTCTTGTCATGACAGTTATCCCAGGATTGTTCCACTAGTATCTGTTACTCCGAGATGTTCGAAAACACAATACAGGGAATACGCTCTCTCCAGCTCATAAACAATATTAGTAAATATAGGGTACAGTTAATTCAGGTCACGACCATATTGTAAAGAATTAATGTGTTATGTGACTATCAGCTGGAAACGTTAACTATCTTAAGGGTATACTACGTCGAGGGGCTTGGACATAACTTGTTTTCTGTTGGTCAATTTTGCGACGGGGATCTTGAAGTCGCATTTCAGAAAAACACTTGCTTCAATTCGTGAATTATCAGAGCGTTTGATTCTACTCTTTGGATCCGTACCATAAATTTTGTATCATAATTTCTTTTGATAGACATGCTCAAAACATCTCCGATTATGGTCTTCTTATCCAAGCGTCAAAGACTAAGAGCTGGTTATGGCATCATCGGTTATCACATCTTAACTTCGGTACTATTAATAAGCTAGCTAAAGACGGTCTTGCACGAGGCTTTCTAAGACTTCAATTTTAGAAAGATCATTTGTGTTCTGCATGTGCGTTAGGAAAAAGCAAGAAATCTTCCCATCAACCCAAATCTAAAGACACTAACCAAGAGAAGCTATATCTTTTGCATATGGATTTGTGTGGCCCGATGCGTATCGCAAATTAACGGGAAGAGGTTTATCTTAGTGATTGTCGACGATTACTCAAGATTTAATTAGGTCAGAATTTTGAGGTTAAAAGATGAAGCTACTGAGGCCATCATTAAATGAATCAAAAATATTCAAGTTCATTTGAATGCCACTGTCCATAATGTTCGAACAAATAATGGAACTGAATTTGTCAATCAGACACTTCGTGAATTTTATGAAAATATTGGCAACTTACATCAAACAACTGTTACATGCACTCCTTAGCAGAACGGCATTGTCGAAAGGCGAAACCGAACTCTTATAGAAGTTGCTCGTACAATGTTAATATTTTCTAAAGCTCCATTATTTTTATGGGCCGAAGCAATCAATACAGCCTGTTACACTAAAACCGTTCAATTATCCGCTGCCAATACAAAAAAAAATCATATGAGCTTATGCAAGATAAGAAACAGATTTATCATTCTTTCATGTCTTTGGTGAACTCTGTTATCCTACCAATGACAATGACGACCTGGGTAAATTAGATGCAAAAGCTGACATTGGTATTTTTGTTGGTTACGCGAAAAATTATAGAACAAAAAGAAAGTGTTCAGAATCTACAACAAAAGAGCCCAAAAAATCATAGAAACAATTCATGTGACATTCGATGAGCTGACAGCTATGGCTTTTGAACAATTCAGTTCAGGACCTGGGCTTCATTCAATGACTCCTGCAACATCTAGTTCAAGACTCGGTCCTAACCATGTTTCTTAACAACCTTGTATTCCACCAATAAGAGATGATTGGCATCGCTTGTTTCAACCTATGTTCGATGAATACTTCAATCCTCCATCAATTGTTGTTACACCAATTCAAGAAGCTGCTGCTTCGAGAGCTGCGGTTTTAGCCGATTCTCTTGTGTCAACTTCCATTGACCAGGATGCTCCATCAACAAGTATTCCATCAACCCAAGAACAAGAACATTCTTCAACCATTTCTAAAGGTTTTGAATAATCACCAAAAACACCAATTTTTCG
This sequence comes from Tanacetum coccineum, assembly GCA_026074375.1. Classification (NCBI taxonomy): domain Eukaryota; kingdom Viridiplantae; phylum Streptophyta; class Magnoliopsida; order Asterales; family Asteraceae; genus Tanacetum; species Tanacetum coccineum. The sequence goes on along the minus strand of BQNB010031927.1, from coordinate 19,031 downwards.
TGATGATCCACTTCATGAATCTCTTCATGAAGACTCAACTTCTCAAGGATCATCATCGAATGTGAGACAAACCCACACTCCATTTGAACACCTTGGTAAATAGACTAAGGATCATCCTATAGAAAATGTAATCGAAGATCCTTCTCGCTCTGTCTTTACGAGAAAGCTACTCCAAACTGACGCCATATGGTGTAACTTTGATGCCTTCCTAACTTTTGTAAAATGAAAGAACTTCAAACAAGCAATGACCGAACCATTATGGATCGATGCAATGCAAGAAGAAATTCATGAATTTGAAAGACTATAAGTTTGGGAATTGGTGCCGTAAGTGGATTTATAAGGTCAAGACAGATGAATTTGGCGGGGTACTAAAAAATAAGGCTAGACTAGTTGCTCAAGGATTTAGGCAAGAAGAGGGAATCGATTTCGAGGAATCATTTGCACCAGTTGCTAGAATAGAGGTCATCCGTATCTTGGTAGCAAATGCCGCTCATAAGAATATGACGATCTACCAAATGGACGTCAAAATGGATTTCTTAAATGGAGAGCTCAAAGAAGAGGTCTATGTTTCTTAACCAGAAGGATTTGTTGATCAGGACAACCTATCGCATGTATACAAGCTGAAAAAGGCCCTCTACGGTCTCAAACAAGCACCACGTGCATGGTACGACATGCTGTCAAGCTTCTTAATCTCACAAAATTTCTCCCAAGGTACAATTGATTCAACACTCTTCACATGGCAAGCTGGGAATGACTTATTACTGGTACAAATTTATGTTGACGATATAATATTTGCATCCACTAATACTTCCATGTGTAATGAGTTTGCTAATCAGATGACTACTAAGTTCAAGATGTCAATGATGGGGCAGATGTTATTCTTTTTAGGATTACAAATTTCTCAAAGTCCTAGAGGCATCTTTATAAACCAATCTAAATATGCTTTTAAAATTGTTAAAAAATATGGTATGCTAACTAGTGATTCTGTAGACACACCTATGGTAGAAAAGAGTAAACTGTATGAAGATCTACAGGCGAAACCAGTTGATGCTATACTTTTTTGAGGCATGATTGGATCCCTTATGTATCTTACATCCAGTAGACCTGACCTTATCTATGCAGTCTGCTTATGTGCTCGGTATCAAGCAAAGCCTACCGAAAAGCACTTACAAGCGGTGAAACGGATCTTTCGATACCTTAAGGGAACTGTCAACATGGGTCTCTGATTCTCGAAGGACAGCGATATGTCACTAACAGCATATGCAGATGCCAACCGCGTGGGGTGTCAGGACACTAGACGTAGTACATCAAGAAGCGCTCAGTTCTTAGGTGACAAACTTGTTAGCTGGTCGTCCAAAAAGTAAAAGAGCACAGCCATCTCGAGTACAGAGGCTGAATTTATTACCTTATCTGGGTGTTGTGCTCAAATCCTGTGAATGCGTTCATAACTAACAGATTATGGCGTTCAATTCAATAAGATTCCTCTGTATTGCGACAACAAGAGTGTGATTTCCTTATGCAGCAACAATGTTCAACACTCACAAGCCAAGCGTAATGATGTTCGCTACCATTTCATAAAGGATCAAGTGAAGAATGGAATCGTTGAGTTATACTTTGTTCAGACTGAATACCAATTGGCTGACATCTTCACCAAACCCTTGTCACGAGATAGATTTAACTTCTTGATCGAAAAGCTAGGTATGAGAAATGTCATTCAATAATGGAACAAAGATGTAAATAAAGTTCGAATAGAAAACATGTCATATGGCTTGCTATTATTTCGGATAGCTACCCGGTCATCATCTTAAAGGCAAGTATTTTAAAAAGAAAACTTGACCTCACAACGGGAAATTTATTTTTCTCGGGAATGAATTACTTCATATTCATGAAAAATATAAATAATATGTATCCTGGCCTATGTCTTTAAATAATCCGATAACATTTACGGCCTTAGAAATGTCATTTAATAATGATACGAGGCTGTAAATGAAGTTCGAGCAGATGTTCAAAAGTTTTTAAAACATGCCAAATATGGCTTGCTATTATTTCCGATAGCAACCCGATCATCATCTTAAAGGCAAGTATTTCAAAAAGAAAAAATTGACCTCTTAACGGGAATTTATTCTTGGGCATGGTCTACTTTATAACCATGCAAAGGCTTGTGATTACTTTGCATCATAATCCGTGCTTCCTATATTCCATAAGTGTACGTGTCAGTGCGCTTATGTATCAAAATAAGAGAAATCTTATTTTTCATGGTGTTGATTGTCAAAAATAATTTATTCATCTTCAGAAATTCATCAGAAAAAATCATTTTCAAAGACATTTGACCACTCAAACAACGACTACAACCCTTTCAATAAAAAACAGGTCATTGTTTGAGGGGGAGATAATGTCAATATCTTCTTCAAAAATGTCATTTTGTGATAAAGGAAAACAGCTTCAAACAAAAATGGGTGAATAATTAAGGGGAGTTAATTAATTTTAAATCCTCAATCGGTTTATTTGCTTATGTGTTAATTCTTTTATGGTTAGTAATGCAAATGTGATTCCTAATCTTGATATCTAAACTGTAGAGGCTAGTTTTTCCATTTGGGAAAACTTATTTAAACCTTAGGTTAAGCTTTATTAAGAAATTGGAGATCTAGTAGCTTTGGGGCATTTATGCCAAAAACCTTAAAAGATTTAAACATAAACACCCCTCCTTGTCTGCTACACACACACACGGATCACCCCTACAGCTTGAACCTACTTTGTTGATTAACAAACCTTCTTTTTTTCTTTTTTTTTTTTTTTTTTTTTTTTTGTTCTTTAAGAATTCATTCTATCTTCGTTTTAATCTTAACGTACACTTGTCCTAATGTTATAACTTCCATATATCAGACCTAATTAAACCCTAAAAATCGACCTAACTTTCATCACATTGAAAAGTGTTTAAAACATTAAATTGATTGAGGGGTTTTGGTCCTAAAGGGGTCTAGAACATGTACCTATAACAGGTTTTAACGGGGTTAACATATGCTTGTGTAATGAACGATTCTTGTCTTCAAAAATTTAGGAATGGATAAAAAACGTGTAAAAGTTCATGGGTTTATGTTCAAGAATGATAAACTAAGTGTGTGTGAGTGTTTGCTTGATTTTAAACATGTTTAACTTTAAAAAGTTTGATTATTTGGGTTTTTCGTGTTCTTATGGGTCGAACAAGACATAAGTAAAGATTTTAGTGGTTAATTCATGAGTTAAATGTGTTAAAATGTTTCCTAAATGCTATGTGTTCATGTTAAGATGGATTGTAATTCTTGAAAAGGTGTAAATTATTGAGTAAGTGTTACATCGGCGAACTATACACTTTTGGTAACACAGGCAAACTATACATCTTTACAATAGGCGAACTATACACTATTGGTGACACATGCGAACTATACATCTTTACATAGGCGAATTATACACTTGGATTTACACAGGCGAATTATACACATATACATAGGTGAACTATACACTTGGCTTAGCTACAGGCGAATTATACATGGTTGTATAGGCAAACTATACACATGTGTTTAACTCAGGCGAACTATACACTAATATAGGGCGAATTATACATGATTTTTTCTAGAAGAACTAATCTCGTAATTTTGGTAATCAAATCTCGTAACCTAATCTAAGCATAATAAACCTTAACTTTTCACTTAGTGATTAATTTAGGACTAATTTTTTTCCTTAGAAATCTTTAGTGATTGCCTTGCTTTCTATAGATTGCCTATAGATAGTGTGATATAAGATTATGAGTGTCTCATGGTTTCATGTTAATTGTCATATGTGTCAATGCTTTGCCTAGTATCTGTGTGCCTAATTCCTTGTGAAAATTTGTCCTGCATCTTTAATCATAGTTCATGATCTACATTGTCTTTTAGTGATATATATATTTGCTTGTATATGAACTGTATGTGATAAATCTTAGCAGAATCATGTCTTCCATTACTGCTCAACAAACCAAACTTGATCTTGAACTTGTTCCCAATGAGAAAAGACTTAAGATTGGAAAATGCAACAGAAGACTCAATCCTGGAAAGATCCAAAGAGAACCCACATTTCAATTCGTTTTGGACGCTCTTGCTCTCACTCCATGTTACTCTGCATTTCTCATCACTGCAGATTTTCTAGAAGTGTACATGCACCAATTCTGGGATTCTGTTTACAAGCATGACACTTTCTACAGATTCAAAATGGACAAAAGGAAGAGATTCAAACTCAATATGGAAATCTTCAAAGATATCTTTAAGATTTGACTTAGAGTATAGGGTCAAGACTTAGATGCACTTCCTACCGATGAAGAAATTATGTCTTTTTTAAGAGAACTTGGTCACACTAGGGAAATCAATTCACTCAATGATGTTGTTGTTGATCAGATGCATCAACCTTGGAGAACTTTTGCTGCTCTCATTAACAGAAGTTTATCTGGAAAGACAACTGGTCTTGACAAGCTTCGTCTCTCCAGAGCACAAATCCTTTGGGGTATGTACCATCAGAAGAATGTAGACTATGTTGAACTACTTTGGGAAGATTTCATTTACCAGATTGACAACAGAGCCTATAAAAAGCAAGAGAAGATGTACTACCCTCGATTCACCAAAGTTATCATTCACTACTTCCTTACTCAAGACAAGACAGTCTCCTGGAGAAACAAGATCGGGATGCACACCTCCAAGGATGACTATCTGATAAACACTTTAAGATTTGTCTCTGCAAAAGAAGCAACTCAAATCTATGGTGCTATACTTCCTGAATCATTGACCAGTCCTGAGATGAAGGAAACCAAAGCTTACAAGACTTACCTTGGTTTTGCTACAGGAGCTACACCTCCTAAGAAGGCGAGAAAGTTCAAGAAGCTAGCTTTTCCTCAACTCACTACTGTCCCAGTTTCACCTGAAGAACCTACGGGGAAGTCAAAGAGAGTAAAGAGACCTACAAAGAAGTCTACTAAGGCTGCAACAAGAGGTGTTGTAATTAGAGAAACTCTTGAAATGCCTTTGTCTAAGAAAAAAGAAACGATGACTATTGAGAAGCACAAAGGAATTGATCTGCTCTGTGAAGTGGAATTAACTAAAGAAGCTCAGTATAAAGAAGTTAGAAGGAAGAGCTTGATAGACTTTCACACGACTCACCCAAGTGGTTCTGGTATGGTTACAAAAACTGCTCCAGTGCTACCACAATCAAACCCTTCTATTACACTAAAGAAACTGGTGTTAACCAGGGTTCTGAAGTGACTAAAAAGAATCATCTGAAGTTGAAGCTGAATCTTAGGAAATGATAAAGATGATAGCAATAATGAACAAGACTCAAGTGGTGAAGTGATCAAGAGAATGACAATGATGATGACAAAACCCAATTAGACAATGAAAATAAGTCGAATTACGAGCATGAAACTGATGAGAATGAATCAAGTTCCGAGTCTGATCAAGAAGAAAATGAAGAAGACAAGGAAGATGATGAGAAGAAGTTAAGATGATTTTGTTTTAAAACCCACCAATGATTCTAAAATGATGAAGATGAACAAGATTCTGATAAAGCAGAAGGTGAATGAAGATGAAGAGATGATAATACTATCAAGTCAGCTATCCGATGATGTAACATAAGCGAATAACAATTAACACTGATAAAGGGTTTATTCAAAGGAGGGTATCCATGCAGAAATAACTAACTTTCACATAAATAAGGGAATGAAAAACCAAGATCTATCAATCATAGAAGATGCTCATGTGACACTTTCTACTATTCCACAGAAGACTGAAGTCCTAGTTACCAGCTCTTCTCACTCATCTGATTTGGCATCTAAATTCTTGAATTTTTTAGATATTCCTCATACTGATGTAGAAATTATTTCTCTAATGGATGTTCACGTCCATCATAAAATACTAAGCCACCAAACACCTACACTTCTCACAGTACATGTTTTAGTTATCACTGAATCCTTACCAATATTAACCACCGTCATCCCACAATCATTACCATCCTTTACTCCTCCACTACAACAATCAATATAACACCCTGTGTTTTCAAGTCATTGACGACGTCGATAAATGTACTATTTATTTTTAGTGTTGTACGCGTTTGCTTGTGATTTCATGAATTTAAAGTAAATCGCCTAAACTAAAAAATTAGCGTCATTGTAAAACTGGCTCAAACAATAAAATGTTTACATCGAAGCAAGGGTTATATAATTATTTTGAGAATAATTTATTAACCATGTTCATTTTATTTTTATCGGATACGTTAAGTGTATACCGATCCGCGATAAATGCGTTTAGGGCACTCCGAACCCAAAAAACTTTTTCTATCGCTATCAACAAATACCCACTTTTTATACCAGATACATAAATTAAATTTGCAAAATTAAATCTTGTATATCTTATGTATGCCGAATTTTTGGCCATTTATACAAAGTAATATAAGAAAACTCTTTCAATTGGTCAAAAGAGCAACATACTTCATTAATACTACACCATACCTTGTCTAATTGACTAAAGACCATCCCTATGACCTTAGACCCATCCCTAAGACCTTACTATGTTCCTTGACTAACTATTGCATACCTTTTTGACCATTGAAAGTCTTATATACATGCAAGTAACTAGCTAGTAACACATAGAGATCAAACACTTAGTAAAATTTTCACAAAACATCTCTCTTTCTCTCTTGGAAGCTACGGCACAACCCCCCCCCCTTAACAAATCCATATCAATTTTTCTACAAGCTATACACTTCTATACACATCCATCCTAAGACATTCTAAGGTGTTTCCAACCATTGAATCACCATTCCCAAGTATTACTCAAGTGAAAGAAAGCTAGGGTTTTTATTAAGGAAAGCTAGGGTTTCTTTGTGCAAGCTTGGATTTTAAGGCTAAACAAGGGTTTAGCATTTGTTCATCATCATCATCATTCATCCTAAGGTCTATTTGAACTCTTTATGTTCTTATAATTTTCATTTTTATGCATGTGGTTATTCTATGTTAGCTTAAATCACCATTTAGGATTTTATCATGAAAATGAGATTTCTACTTGAAATGACCACATGGACTACTTTTATATATGTTGTGTTATTACATATATCATGTTAAAAATGATGATAAAATATTGTATCATGTTGTTTTGGTGTAAACATGATTATGGGTTAATTAGGGTTTTCATAGATTCATAATATGTTTCTAGTTAAAGAAATACATAAGACAAGTTAAGATTAACTATGGACTCATATTAATGTTACTTGAACACTAAAATAAAGTTATCTTGGAAGAAATACACTTGTACACACTTGGTTATGTATAAAAATGATTATGGACAAAACTAGTAAATTAAGGTTACTTAAGTAAAGTTATGGTATTTAAGTGTTATCATGGATTTGCTAACCTTGGTAACTTGGACATATGAGGACTATTATGGACAAATAAATTCTAATATATATATGATATATAACATATATGATATATAAGACTTGTGGTAAAATACAAAAGTGGTAAAGTATAAAGAAAAGGTTAAAAATGGATTCAACAAACTCAACCAAACATTCTGTCCAAAATCAGAATATTTACCTATTTATTTTATATTTTTATAAGATAATACAATTCACGACGATTCCGAAAAGGTAAGAAACTTGTCAAACGGATTAATAACGAAAAAGTTACGTTAAAAACGAGTTATACGTTAATAAACGGAGTTGTAAAGGAATTTTTATAAAAACATTTTTATAAAAATTATAAACAGCAAGTGTTGATATTTTTAATAAATAATACACATTTTTAGGATTCCAAAATGATAAGAATCGCAATTTTTCAATTATATACGAACGAGTTAATGAATTTCGCAGGTTTAAGACAATTAAATACTTTTATAAAAACTATTTTATAAAAGTTACTATTCATGACGAGAAAGTTATATTTTGTAAACCTTATAAATTATAGAACTTATCAAACGAGAACGTCCTCGAAAGAATCACTAAAAACGGAGCTATAACGAATAAAATACAACATTTACGAGTTTTACGACAACAAATACGAATTACATGGAAATCATGTCTGATGTGAACAGTAAAAGTTACTGTTCATCAGGGACAAATTATGAAATGTCAAAAAGCGATAACCCGTCTTAAATATGAAAAGATGGGCATAAAACGCAAGAATCGGGTTTAAAACGCGAAAAGTTACGCCAGTTTTGCTAAAACGGTAAAAATAAACGTTTAACTTATTAAAACACAATTTTACCAAAACCATTAGTTGGTGATTGATGCTATATAGAATATTATGTGTTATACAAAGTACAATATAACTAGGGAGTTTCATAATGAGGCCTCTTCGGATGGCGTATCGACAGTTTTGGATTTACGATTACAGTGTCCTAACTCCTCGTACGTTCATGTCCATGACCTCTTTTAATTATGATAAAGCCTAACGATATTACGATGTTGCACCATAGATTATATTCAATGTTAATTGATTAAAGTACTTGGGTACTTAACGACCTTAATTTAATTAGGTTGCATTCGATCAATTCGCAGTGGCGCGTTATTTTGTGATATACTTGGCATTATCTCACTCAAGGTGAGTTCATAGCCCTACGTTTTACATGCTTTTGTTTTACAAAGTTTTTGGGGTGAAAAACAATGCAATGTTTTTTCAACTGGACACAAGTGGTTAAGTTTCACATTATGATTACATGTTGCCTAAGTAGCGATAACCCAATCTGAGCCCATTATCATGAACTGTTAATTACGAGCGCGAATGTTATAAATAGATCTATTGGGTTTGACAACCCCGTTCGGGTGATTAGCTATCACTAGCGAAACGAACGTATACCATGTCGAATATAGGATGTTGCGGGTTAGAACATCACCACGGGCAAAAGGCCATTAATTTGGCATCCATACATGTCAAGCTTCAGTGTCATGAGCTTAGAGCAACGTAATTACATTTATATGATGTCTGCATCTGTTGCATTATCATACACTTGGGAAATCTTGTGGTCCTACAATATATGATTTATCAAACCTATGAATTCACCAACATTATTGTTGACGTTTTAAAGCAATGTTTTTCAGGGGATCAGTAAGCAAGAGGTACAAGGGATACATTGGTGGTTTTGCATTTTGATGCCATGCATTAAAGATTTTGTCGCATTTCATTTTGTTATCTGTTATGGGCTGAAAATCTTTGTATTTTGATAGAGTGAAACAAGTTGAGCTTCGAGCTTAGTTACAATTACTTTGTTAAATCCAATGTAGTCGTTTTTCAAACGCCTTTTTAGTCCGACCTATATATATCTTGTGTTATTGATTCTATGATTAAAACACGCCCGGACCCCTTATTCCGCTGCTACCGACAATTTTGGGGTGTTACAATCACATCCACACACCACCAACAACTAAAAGCTACAAATCCTCCAATATGCCACTTCTTGATTTCCATTCATCTTCCAATTCAACAGCAGAGTCTCAGCTTTGGAGAAAGATGTTTCTGAACTCAAAAAGGATTATCCTCTTAAAACTCAAGTGACTGCTCTAGTAGATGAATATCTAGACACAAGACTCGGTGCCACCAGAGATGAATTCATGAACCACCTTTCTGTATCAATAACTGCTAGGATCACTGATCAAGTTAAGATTCAACTTCCTCAGATTCTGCCAAAGGAAGTTTCTAACTTTGCTCCACCAGAAATCCAACGCATGGTTACTAAGACACTTGAGCTGGCGATTCTAGCCAAGGAGTCTTCTCAATCACAATCTTCATATGAGGCTACTAAAATGCTTACCGAATTTGAGTTGAAGAAGATTCTTATCGACAAAATAGATAAAAGTAAATCATATCTGGCAGCTCCTAAACACAAAGAATGCTATGAAGGATTGATAAAATCTTATGATCTCGACAAGACTATCTTCTCCACTTATGATAAAGTGTATTCGTTGAAGAGAAGCCAAAAGGACAAAGATAAAGATGAAGACCCTTTTGCTTGATCAGACCGAGGGTTGAAGAAGAGGAAGACTAGCAAGGATGCAGAACCAACAAAAGGTCCTAAAGCTAAAGAATCACAGTTTGGCTCATCCAAAGGCACCAAGTCTCAACCAAAATCTTTTGGAAAGTCTGTTCAGGCAGAGGAACCAGAGTTTGAAGTTGCAGATTCTGATATGCCACGAGATCAAGATGAGAACTTGGGTAAATATGATGAAGAACCTAAAGGTTGCATCTAAACAAGATTGGTTTACCAAACCTAAAAGACCTCAAGAACCTACTAATCCTGATTGGAATGAAGGCAAGACTCCTCAACAAGGACCTACTCAAAATTGGTTAATGACTCTCATAGCTTCCACTGATAAATCTTTAAAGTCCTTCAATGAATTGATGAGCACCCCTATTGAATTCTATGCATACATCATGAATGGCCTGAAAATCATAAATCTTACTCAAGAAACTCTGTTAGGACCAGCATTCAGACTTCTCAAAGGCACACGTTCCAATTATTCTGAAATTGGATATAACTTTGAAGAAATGTTACAAAGGCTTTTTAAGAAAAAACATGATTTAGAGATCCAGAAAGCGGTAACTATCCATATGACCCTTACCAACCCATACTTTCGTCATGAGGGGAAATCTTCAAAGTACTAGTTGACTACTTCTTCAATCAAAGTATCTTAATTATCGTGCAAAGGAGGAGTTTCGACAATGACCTACACGACTTCTATTACAAAGACAAAGGCTGCTCAATATGATCTTCCAGGCATTGAAGACATGGTTCTAAATATATGGGTTCCTGTTAAAGTTTCCTATGATAAACATGCATTTTGGGGAATCTTACATTGGAGAGAACAACAACGTAGACTCTTCGATTGACATATACGGGGCTAGAATCAAGACATGATTAAAATTCTACTATGAACGTATTCTAGCAAGCGGTAAACTTAGTCAAGGTAATGATGAAACAGGGTATGGGTATCTGAAAGAGTGTAGTAAGAGAGCCGATAACGACCTTACAGATTCAAGAAGGCGACATTCCACGTCTTCTAACAATGACATCGAGGACATGCATCTCCTTGTTGTTCAGTATCAGTCTCACAAAATACTCTCGAGCGATTGATGTTTCTAGATTCGCAATAGCATGAAATTTTCACCAGAAGCTTGGTTATTCAGAAGCGAGTTGAAGATCTTTAACTCAGAGTCGAAAGTTACCAAAAGAAGATCAACGTCACTAGGCCTGAAACTACCACAGACCCTGGCCTAATAACATGGGACCCCATTCATCCATATTAACCCTCAAAGAGTCATTTATGTCGACAACCAAGAGAGAAATAGGTTGATGCACTCAGATGAACTTTACAAGTTCAGTGATGGTACATTAACAAGGCTTCTAACTTCGCTTGAAGACATTACAAATCATATCAACATGGAGTACCTGCCAAAGAGAAGATGAAGTACATTGGAAAAGAAAAGAGCTCATATCATGATCAAGGCGATTAACAAGCTACAGAAGGAGAGAAGGATAATGCGGATCTTAGAAAATTTTGTTGGTGGGAGACACTATGGAACTGACCTCCAACTACTTCAATGAACAATATGACGTCGTCATATTTTGTTCGTCATTATAAGGTCATTTCATATTTTATAAACTTGTGAATATGTATATATGTAGTGTAGATTTAACAATTAGGCATATATAGTGTTTGAGTATGAATTTTCAAGAATTTCTTAGTAAATTCAAATTTTTTCAAATTAACATACTCAAACACCATATAATACCCTCATAATTTGTGGGGGAGCATTAAAATGTTCCAATAATTGGCTTGTTAATAATTGGACATTTTTTCCCTGAAACCATGAATATTTGAATCAATTGATATCCAAAATATCAAGAGATTTGACATTTTTGATAAGGGGAGAAAATATGATTAAAATATATGGCTAATAATGTGATTTTTATGATCCCAAGTGTTTGCTTTCCTATATATGTGCTAAACGTTTTCAATTAATTGATGCACATATGAAAGGGGAGCAAATGGTTAAGTGATGGCTAAAATGTGGAAGTACCAAATACCGACCATTTAAATTATTGTATTGGAGTTATAAGGTGGTTAAGTTTAGGTATCCATTTCCATGATCCAGCCAGAATCGGAGGGATCTACCCAGGGATATTCCACTAGATAGTGTAGAAGTCCTTAGATATGAAAAAGGAGTAAAGTAAGATTAAGGGAAAAGTGCCCACTGAGATGGAGCTAGTACTGGAACAAACCCAACAAGGTACTAGTTATGAAGTCTCGGTAAGCGCTGAAGGGGTTGAAGAATTAAAAAGAAAAGTTAAGATAAAGGGTGGAAAGAAATAAGCCCTCCTTACACTTAGGCAAAAACCGGGTCAATACATTTGTTGTCTAGAATCACAAAGATGATTGCTGACATTGAAGACTGACATCATGGACCTAGTGATGCAATTCACAGCCCTCTCTAGCCACTCATAATCTCTCAAAAGATGTCTGTTTCATTTCTTATAAAGATTACACGTATTTCTATCAACTTTCTCACTTTTAGGGGGTGTTTGCGATTGAACTATGAAATATATTATCTGATTATTGCGTTTCAAAAATGTTGATAATCAGTTTTGAGTGTTTGGGAAATAGAATTAAAAAGTGATTATTTGCGTTTTACATGAATGAAAACGCAGTTTTGAAACTGCTAGCACCTACATACTTTTAGAAAACGCACTTTATATCTATCAACAAAATTACCAATTTACCATTATATATCCTTCTTCCTCACACACCTCATTCATTTATTTTTCCACTGCCACAGTTTAATCTCCTACCGATTGTCACTTGTCGGCCTTTTTTTCTTCTTCTCATCCACATCATAAATGACCGTTACTGGAGTCGCAGATCCGGCAAGCATCATTGAAGGAAAAAAAGTTTGTCAAAGACGAATGAGTTTTGTTGAAGGATAAGTATTATAGGACACACCATTTTCAAAGCTTTATAATTCCCTTGAAAACAAATGTGTTTCGTAATTTTTTTTAGAAAGTAGGTCCCTATAAAGCTTATTAGAGAAACCGTTGGACATGGAAGAAAAGTCAAAAAAATATTTGAGATTGATAATCTCGAGTATTTTAGCACAGCAAATGTTTTGGTAGATTTATCAAAATAGTTTTGTATACTAAGATTATCTTTAACAAAAATAAAAAAAGTAGTTAAAATTAATAAGATAAATGTAAAAGTAAAATACACATTTTTTTGATAAATTTTTATATGTTCCAGTTTATAGTATGTTCAAAAAAAGTTTATTATATATGGCAATGTCCTTTTTAGTCAATTTATATGTTAAGTTATAAAATAATCCGATTTACCAAACACTCAAAAAACAAATTATCTGATTATCGCGTTATCATACAGCATAATCAAATCTAAACACCATATATCATAACCACGTTTTGTTACTACTGATTATTTGATTATGCGTTTTCAAAACGAATAATCTATTTTTTATAAGCAATCCCAAACACCCCCTGAGTTAGTTGGTATTGAAAAGGTAACAGTCTGCTCCAGCCTTCGATCACTAAAACCAAAGCGCACTATTGAGTCTAGAGCCAAAAGAGATCATCCATAAATCTCGTTAGGACACTTGTCAAAATTATGCTTGCTAATTCACACAATGTGAAAAACAAGAAATATGTATAAAGAGTCCTACGCATTATCCTTGTGATTTTGCCAGAACATCTGATTGATACTTAAGTATTCACAGTGAAGATGAAAATCCTGCTTGAGCCAACATTAAACAAGTTCTTGGTAGGTGATTTATGATATTTTATACTGGATCGAACTTGCCAGAACATCTGAGTGATACTTAAGTATTCACAGTGAAGATGAAAATCCTGCTTGAGCCAACATTAAACAAGTTCTTGGTAGGTGATTTATGAAAAATTAATACGATCGAACTTGTGATACTGGATATCGATTCGTTCCAGCTTATGAATTGACGAATGAATTATCAAGCTTGTGACAACTGGAAAGAAACAATGGTGCGATTCTATATGAATTAAACTTGTTCCAGTATATGAATTGACGATTGATAAATTTTGAAATGCTTAAAACTCTCAATGTGTCCCAAAAAACACTTTAGCAAGTGACACGTCGATTGATTTTTTCTCAAATCAATTTTTATATCAATCGGTGAGATAGTAACTTGCTGGTTCACTCTTACCGTGCTGTCTGCTTTGAGATGTTCCGGTAATGAGAACATGCTGAGTACGATGAATCTAATACATATGTGTTAGAAAGATTCAATACTACAGCTGGAAATCCTGTCAAGGAGATTCTTCTCAAATTGAATCTACCTGATCACAGGTCGATCCTCACGGATTTGAAGGTTACTCCAACCAAACACGGGCGAATGACAAAGCCATATTCGTCCCCCAGATTTATTGCTAACTGTTTTATTTTAGGAATATATAAAGATGGACATGGAGGTACCTGGTTCCAGCAGACTCACAAGATTCATAGCCACATGCTCATACTCAACTGACATTTATAAAGACATCATGAAAGCTCAAGTACATGTTTCAAGACTTTCGCTACTCTGATACCATACGTCTTTCTTGAAACGACAAAGTTTGAAAGTTAAAGAAATTCAAGAAAGATGCATCATTAAAGCTTTCAAGTTATCATATCAAGAAAAGTATGAGCATGTCGGTCCAAAGTCACAAGATCACAAGATGGCAAGATTACAAGACGATGTAAAGAGATTATGCTTGGTTGATGATCTCAAGAAGTTCAAGATCACATTCATATCAAGTCAAAGATACAAGTCAAAGCCTAACGTCAATGACCACTACATCAATTCTCAAGTTAAAGATTGAAGTTAAAGACTACGAGCTCAAGACTGAAGTCAAAGCATAGTATGCTAGGTTTAAGTTTTTGTAAATTAATTGGATGACCTCCCTTAGGGGAGATGTGTTTAAGTAATATAAAAAAGTATCGGTAACTTCCAATATAGTTAGTCCGTTACTCGTAGAAGAGGCTACCGAATGGTTAAGAGAAGAAAGCTACCAACCCGGCTAAAAGGCCCATAGAAAGGCCACTTATGAGCCCATAGGCCCGCCACTATCTATTGTAATTTTAAAGAATAAGATAACAACCCACTCCACAACATGAAAGGGTGTGGTTGTTCTGTTTCTCACATAGTAATCTAACTGTTCTTTCCATTTGTTTCCCTCTCTAATTGATCATTAACCAACCACCTCTTTCTCGACTCTAAAAACCCGAAAAACGAATCTCATACTATAGGTAGTTAAGGATATTTCTACTGATCAGTCTCTGACTAACACTAAATATATATAATTATAATGAAATATAAAATATATAGTAAGAATCTAAAGTCTAAAAGCAGAATCAATGATAACCTGAGAATTAGTATAGAGCTTTTTCCCGGTCGTTTATCCCAACGAGGCCTGGAAAGTGAAAGGGTCGATACTATCGAAGATTTGATTTTGGGGGGGGGGTGGGTTGTTGAAGAGGAAATTGAGTTTGGGAAAGTTGAAAAAAGTCAAATTAAACAATAACGAACTAAAACGTTAAGAAAACCCTAAAAATATTGAAATTAAACGAGAAAACGAAAGGCCCGAATACCCGACAAGAATGGGAAAACCTAAAATTTGAAAATAAGCCTACGAAGAAATTTTTGGCTTCTAAACCACACTAGGGATCAAATAACGAGAGAATGAAAAAAAAAGACAAGACCGAAAACGTGAGTTCGTTTGACCCAAAAACGAGTTAAAACAAAATCCCGTACGCCGACCGTGCTTTAAAAAGTAAAAAGTTTTATAAATGACCCTGACGTCAAACTTTTATATTTTTCTACATACTAGATGATAAAGAAAATTTTCTAAAAAACCAAAATATTTTTTTGATAATTTTTGTATTTTATATGAATTCAATAAACTTTTATCTAAAATTATATTATAAAAAATATTAAAATTATTAACTAAAAAATTCTGAAAATTTACGAAAAATAACTAGGCACTATAATGATCCTAACGAGAAAATAAGAAACCCAAGCTTGCTTGAGAAATAAACCCGTAAAAGCTGTTTCAGCTTTATTAAGCTTAAAAGGCTCAAAACAACCTTAAAAAATAAAAGGGCCCTTGATCTTTTAACGAAAAAGACCCAAGGGCCGCAGTGTTAATGTGGTTATAAAAGTGGGTTGTAAAACGATGAGGTACCCCGGGTTCGAGTCTGCTCACCCGGGCCTCCTGTCTTTCCCCCTTTTTTTATTTTTTTGCAAACTCTAGGTAGAATTGGAATAAACAAAACTAGATGGGTAATTAGCGGGTAAACTATGGTGATTTGACACCAATGGCCAGAACGGGTACCCCTTAACTTTGGGAAAAATACACAAAGAGGACCTCGAGACTTGTGCTGAATTTCGCTTATAAATAAAATGAGATTCAGCAAAAACTTAAAACACAAACTTGTAAAAGAGCATATACTCTACATACAGTAATAAAAGAACTTTCTACATTAACAAATCAATAAGCTAGTAAAATTGGCCTTATTCAAATTCAGTCACAAGAAACTTAAGCTTTAAGAGCTTTTTTTTAGGAATTTTATGGCTTTATATCTAGCTTATTTTTAGTGAAAATGAAAAGCAAAAGAAGCTAAATGTAGCCTCAGGTTGTGTACTAAGGATATCTAAGAAAAATTCGCAAAGCTTTAACAAAAATAACAATAGAATTGAACCTTAAAAAAGAGTGCAAGGTTATTTGCTTATAAAACTGTTACAAGCTTTTCTTAATAAGCTAAAAAGCTTATTACTAAACCTTAGCAGCTGAAAATTTGGGAATAAGCTATGCTAGGGATTTACATCTAACCTAGATAAAAGGTTTTTCCAAACATCAACTAAAAATGAAAATCACAATAGAAAATAAGCTAGAAAACTAAGTGCTGCTATTCTACTTTTCAGGTGAAAATAAGCTAGGCTAAAAAGCTTAAAATAAAAATCTAAATGATGAATTTTGTGTAACTAATGGAATACTTTTGACTTACTAAATTCCAAATCCTAACTCCTAATCACTAATGCTAAAAAGGGGCTGGAAAATTGAACAGCAACAACAGTATTAACTGTTGTTGCTGATGCATTTGACCAAAAAAATCTTAAGTGCAGGCTTAGTTTTCATTTTAGAACTCTCTAACAAACTCACTACATGTAAATAAGTGTACACTAACACAAAGTTACCTTCACATTGCTTAAAATGAATTTGAATTCTAAAAACTCTTAACTCTTAAACTGCCCTGGTGCAAATGATGGGTTTTTAAGCTCTAAACTTTTGAATTCTAAAAGCTAACCTCTAAAATTTGTTTAAAACTTTGTTAAAAGACCTAACTCAGCTAATTGAAAGGATTTGACAGAATGTAGTTGACTTTTAAGAGTCAAACATACCTAATCCAAACACTCCTTTAAACTAACTGTCAAAACTAAAACATACTTAAAATCTATTTCAAAGCTTAAACTACCAAAACCTTATATCTACACTTATTTTAACTAAGCTAAATAAACTAATTAAGCACTAAAAAGCCTAGCTTATGTAGAGAAATAAGCTAGATTCTCAGCTAGCTTCTTACTATTCTTGATGGACAGAATTCAACTTTTAAGTTCTCAATGAGTTAAAACTTAAACTAACTAATGCATTGGAACCACTAAGCTAGCTAAACAAGTTTAGACAGGATAAAGCACAAAAAGGACAATAGATTAAGCTATCAAATCTAATGCTACAATGAACTAAAGAAAATAAAACCTGAAATTTGTAGTCTCAGGCTACTAGCCACTCTTGTTGAGTGAGTGGCTCACAAACATGAACCTAAGTGGCTCCCTTAGCCTCTAAACCAGCTTAAAAGCTTAATGAGCTTCTAAGAGCTTATTAACTCCAAATAGCTTCCAAAAGGAATCCATTGTACTCAAATGTTCATATTTTGATTTGAACTAAACAAGACTAGTAAATGAATGACTTTTTAACAAATTTTAAACTGAATTCGAGCTTATGAACATGAATAAGCTCAAAAGAGCTTATGGAGAGCTTATCAAAGTAAAACAGCTTAATCTTGAAAAGTGACACAATGGAAACTTAAACACTGAATCTTATTACTCAAAACAATGAAATACAAGCTGAAAGATAGATGGTACAAGTGCTTAAAGCTGAGTTTAAAAAGCTTAAAAGAAAATTGCTTAAAATTACGAAAAGTTTACAAACAAAAAAATAAAACTTGCTAGCTACTTCACTTCTGTCTTCTTCTTCTTTTATAAGCTCTTCTGTGTTTGTTGTGTGAGAGGGGGAAAACAAACAATCTTGGCCCTTCAATTTCTTTATAAAGCAATCTTGGTCGTTGAAATAAGCTTGGGAAATGTGGGATTGCAAAATAGGATTTAGGGTTTTAGTGGAGGAGGAGGGGCGAGTTTGTCCATGGGGTTTTTGAGGTTACAGGTTAGAAGAAGGGGTGTTAACCCGTGAGTGGGTTTTTGTGTTTTATAAATGGCGGGAAAAAAGGTTGGGGGTGACAGGGTATAAGTTTGGGAAATTTACATGTTTGGCCCCTCATGGTTAAATCCTTCTTTGCACCCGTCGTCCTTATGGTTATATAACTTTGGGGACTTGGCAGAACTGCCCCCCAAGAGTTATATAACCCTTTGCAAGATTCGTCCTTAGGTGGTACAAGTATGGGGTGTTGGCAGAACTGCCCCCCAAGAGTTATATAACCCTTTGCAAGATTCGTCCTTAGGTGGTACAAGTGTGGGGTGTTGGCAGAACTGCCCCCCCATTTGTTTCTTTGAGCAATTTGGCAAATTTGGCCCTTCTCTTTTCTTTTCCTCTTTTCTTCTTATAAAAATAAGTTTAGGGATTGGCAACTTCAGTCCCTGAACTTATATTTCTTTAACTTTGACCTCGGGGTTGACTTTGACTTTGACCAGTTGACTTTTCTGTTGACTTTTTGACTTGATTGACTTTCCGGCTTCGATT
>BQNB010031926.1:0-47809 GCA_026074375.1 Tanacetum coccineum | reverse complement strand
GTAATAAAGCGAAAAATTTCCCCGTATAATTGTGATCATAGTAAAATAGGTTGATGAAAATTCTTGGGTTGTTATAACATTGAACCCACAACCATTTTGTACAGTCTATGCTGCCTATCATACCAGGAAACCCATGTTTGTTCTCGTGAAAAGCGTAGAGTTTTTCGACATCGGTTTGCGTAGGCCTTCCCAAATACTCCTCGCCATATAACTCTATAACCCCGTTACATAAATGCATCAAACAATCACGAGAAGTTTTTTCATTGATTTGTAAATATTCGTCTAGAGAATCTGGAACAGCAGCTTATGCTAGTTGGCGAATCGTGGAGGTACACTTCACTAAAGCAGAGATGCCAGCTTTTCCAACAGCATCACACCCTAGAACTTTTATTCCCTTCAATCGTCTGTTTAGAGCTTGTTACGCCCACTTGTTGCTAGGGTTCATTCAGAATCATTTACGAAATAAATAGGCCTTGTAAAATGGTTTTTAGCAAAGTAAGCTAGCACTAGACGATCATGAGCACCGTAACGATCTCTAGGCATATAGCTTCGTTGGTATTTTTGGATTGTAGGAGTAGATGATTGAATAACCAAATCAACGTCTATTAAAAAACCGGAGAGTAAACTATTCACTTCCGTTTCATCATCCGTATCATCATCCGTATCATCGAAAAATAAACACTCGGAATTAATTTGAGACATATTGTTTGTAGTGTGTGTTTTTGATAAAAAAACGTATATGTGTGTGAAAATAGGAAAGAATATGTTGGGTTTTATAGAAAATAAAGGGATAAATTTTATTTTTTTTATAGGAAACGACTTCATTTACTCGGTCTTCTACACGACCCAAACAATTGCAAAGGTTGGGAGGGACTAGTCTAGTTCGTTCGAGGTAATGGGACGACCGACCCTAGTTGCTTTCACATGGGACGACCGACCGAAGGACGACCTTACCATTATAGTATAGATATAGATTGTGTATTTCTTATTTCTTATTTTATATAATAATTCTCACGGCACCACATTTTGTGGTGCCAACGAATGAGACTGTTTTTTATGTCATGTGAAAAAGTGGTGTCATAAAAAAGTGATGATGTGGCATCATTTTTTTCCCATGGCTTGAAACCATGTCACCACGGTACCTAGCTCTCTAAAAATTGAAATGTTTAGGCAAGTTATTTTACCTTTTTTTTTGTTTTCTTGGTTGTATTAAAAGCATTATCTACTACTTCCTATGTTTTAATTTAGGCAGTGTTCTTGGGTGTTGATTCATGTGACATAACAAGCAAAAGAACCCGCGCGTTGCGGCGGGGCTAATTTTTTCCTGAATAATTTTTTTTTACGTTTTGGGGGTTTTTTTTTTGGCGATGCGTTATGCGGGGCTAATTTTTAATATTTTCTTTTTTTGTATGATTCGGGGAAATTTTTTTTGCGTTGGGACGGGCTAATATTTTCCCGAATATTTTCTTTTTTTGGGACGGTTTTGTAAATTTTTTACGGGAATTTTTGTGTAAGAAAATCGTAAATAGTTAAAAGGTGAGGGTCCGTTTTGTATTTTTTTTTACTTTGGGCCAGATTTTAGGCTATTTTTGGGTTTTTTTTTGGCTAATTTTTTCCCGGATATTTCCTTTTTTTGTATGATTCGGGAATTTTTTTTTTGCGTTGGGACGGGTTAATTTTTTCCCGAATATTTTCTTTTTTTGGGACGGTTCGATATCTTTTTATTTGGGCCGATGAATGTAAAAAAGTTGTGAACAATAAAAACTTGACGTGTTTTTTTTGTTAATTTTTTTACGGGATTTTTTTTGTAAGAAAATCGTAAATAGTTAAAAGTTGAGGGACCGTTTTGTATTTTTTTTACTTTGGGCCAGATTTCAGGCTAATTTTGGGCTAGTTTTTTTTTTTTTACTTTGGGCCAGATTTTATGCGAATTTTAGGCTAGTTTGTCGACAAATGTGTATATTAGTAATAATTTTTTTATATGGCTTATGTGTTGGGCCTCATGTTTAAAGTGTTGTTTTTTTTTGCTATATGGGTTTTTTTAATATAATGGGTTGTACGTTTGTGACCATATCGATTATTTTAAAGTTATTAGGTATCGAAGATGTTTCCGCGGGTATTTTTTTTATCTGAATAAATCGGAACTTTTTTAATATTTTTTCCCTCATACTTTGTGCATACAAATTTTCTAAAAAAAAACAAAAAAAAACAAGATAATTTAAAAAAAAAAAAAAAAAAACTAAAATATGGCTAGCCCAAAATGGGAGCCCGTTACTGTAGCAAGTGACCCACTGTCAAAACGACAGTGTATTTGACGCCTAATGTGTATATTTAGAATTAATGTAGCAAAACTCTTTATTTTTAGCAGCTAAAAAGGGCCAATTAAGTAAAAATACCCAATAAAATAAGGCGTCTTGAATTTTATAACCTTAAAAAACAACACTTTCCTAAATCTTCGGTGCGTGGCTCACGCGCTATTCACCGCGCGTATGCTAAAAAAAAAACATTTTGGTCGTGCAACAGACACACATTTGTGGAACACATCGCCTATAAATACCTTCACTTATACAAATTTAAAAAAAACAAAAATAAAAACAAAATAATTATAAAAAAAAAAAAACTAAAATCGGGCTGGCTCAAAATGAGAG
The DNA here is from genome assembly GCA_026074375.1 of Tanacetum coccineum. Taxonomy (NCBI): domain Eukaryota; kingdom Viridiplantae; phylum Streptophyta; class Magnoliopsida; order Asterales; family Asteraceae; genus Tanacetum; species Tanacetum coccineum. The sequence continues at coordinate 45,161 of BQNB010031926.1, read as the reverse complement.
CCGTTACTGTAGCAAGTGACCCGCTGTCAAAACGAGGAGTTCTGTTGGGGAATATTTCCTACATGTTGATAACGGTTTTGAAACATCTTACAACTGCACTCAATTCATAATCACCTTTTTTTTTCTCCTCATGTACTTTATTTGTTTTGCCAAATGGTAAATTCTGTGATTGTTAAACAGTTAAAATTATAAAAATGCTAGATCCACATTCATTTTACACAAAAGAATTCCACACTCATATGTGTTAAATAAATATAAGTAGTGAAAAAAAATATATGATAGAATGTGATTGGTGCAAGTTATCTTTCTACGATTGGTTGAAGAGTTTATTATGTGTTTTTTGTTTGAAGATAGTAGTTTTGAAACACAGAAAATACAAAACTTGAAAATCAAATACACTTATAGGCCCAAAAATACGATTAAACAAAATTACCTATTGGCTTATGAATGGTTGTTAATGGGGGCAAGAGTGCTTTATCGTTCGGTTAGTCGGGTTGTTTGTTTTATTCGGTTTAGATTATCCCACAGAAAATCAAAGCGAATATTTCGAATTACATAATTTTAATTATTTATTTAATTATATTGATTTTTAGCAAAAAAAATCAACTTTAAAAAACTGTTATTTTTATACTATGAAAGAGTTTTAATGTTTTTTAAAAATAAATATATAAAAAATATATATATTTATGTGAATCGGTTTTCGATTCAGTTCGATTTTTATTTTGCAAAAACCATATTCAAACCGAACATTGCATATTTAATTCGGTTCGGTTCGATTTTGACAATTCGACTCGGTTATAAATTCAGTTTAGTATTTTTTTTGCTCGATTCAATTCAGTTTCAATTTTCAGTTTTTGTAGGAGAAACCAAATTCTCTCCACGACTCCTAATGGGCCAGTTAAAAGAGTGAAAACCGGAAATTGAGAAAAGACTGCAAGAATAAAAGACGTTGGGTATTGGCCCAAAAAGGTGTTTACACTTTTGTCCTTTTGGGCCGAGCATGGAAATGGATGATAAAATCTATAAAAATTTAGTCCTTAAATTTAATGTGCAAGTATTCATAATTATGGTGGAGATGCTCATAATTAGTGGTTATATATTACATAGCTCTCAATCTCTAAAAAATGCGAATCATCATGGAGTTAAAAAACTCAAACCATCATTTAATCCCTATAGTAAATAGTATTTAATAGTTTTAAGTTAATAATTTTTTTTGTTTCGTGCATTGTGTTACTCTTCATGAAATCCATGCTATTAATACCATGTATCTATACAAACTTTTAGGTTTTGTAAATGCCTCACGTTGATGGAATTTGCTCATAGATTTTGGGTAATTACTACTTTATCTTCTTTTATTATGTACTATATCTATTCTAATTCTTTTCAATTTTATGCATTTCAGCATTGCATTATGACCATGAGTAGAGAGAAGGTGATGAGCGCTGATCGGGCTATCAAACTTATCATAGTTGCAGGTTTCAAAAAACGTTTCTCAGGTGATCATTTTTTTTTTATTTTTTTGTTGGCCTTCATCATCACATTTATTACTAATTTAATCATACATTATTGCATATTGCTTTTTTGACCAGGTCGTGTTAGCCCACAAATAAATTTGTTCCATTTTTTCTTGATGTTTGTGGCTGCAAAACCATTTGAAGAGCCCTTGATTTTAAGTGTCGAAGATAGAGTTGGGCCTAATAAGGATGATGTTCTTGGAAGGTGTATGCTTCCGTTACAGTGTGCGGATCGAAGGTTAGACCATAAAGCTATCAACATAAGGTGGTTTAATCTCGAGAAGATGTTCATGGTTGGTGGAAGGTGAAAAGAAAACAGAAAGTTAAGTTTACTAGCAGGATTCTTATTGAAATACATTACCCTTATTAACGGGGCCGTGACATGGAACGCAACAGATTTTTAAACCGTTTGACATGTTGTATAAGATGAACCAAACACTTTTTGCCGAGTGTTTGTAGGTAGTTAATTATATTTTTTTGCGTTGTCAGATAATAAACGTTAAAAATTTAGGTGGGCTGTGACATTGAACCAACACCTAAGCCCATTGCCGTAGTGTTCCTTAATTGCAAGGATCGGATGAACAAGACGGTGCACAATGAACAATTAGATACAACCCGTGTGCATCGCACGGGTCTGAATGCCTCGTATTTATTTAGAATTCAGTGAAATGTTTTAAAGTTTTTAGAACCATTATTAATACTCGATAGTTCAAGAATAGTTGTTATGGTGGCCATCCGTTACACGTGAAGGGCTGGGATCATACATGATGACCGTGACAAAAGTGACAACTTATCGTGCGAAAGGGGTGAGATTGAGGTCGGTTAGGTGGTCGGCTCCAACTAACGAAAATGAGAAAAATGATGTGGTTTTGTGGTGTGTGTATGTATATTGTGGGGTATGTTGTCTTAAATTAGCTATTTTTATCGTGTTTGGTCGAAAGGGGAACCACTATGCTTTTAAAGGTTGGTGTGTTAAAAAACGACGTTGCGGTAAGATGAAGCTAATGGCCGGGTGACCATGGACACCGGTCTAAGCTTAAGATAGTTTATATAGTAAATTTATGTAATGCACGTTTTTTGGTAAAAAAATTCACGTGGTTTTATCTACGACTTTAACAGTACCAGTAAATTTTTGTGAAAAATTAATGTTTATATTATCTTCAAGTTGAGATTTTGTATATGCAGTTTTGATGTTTTACATATTTTCAAATCTAATGTTATGGAAGTTTCATAATCCTCTATTTAAAACAAGTTTGTGCTAAAACGCCATCATTGCCAAAAAACTCTAAGAAATACACTAGCTTTTAAATTGATCCAATGGGCCATAATGAATTCTAGCTTGTAATAAAAATAACCTTTCACGTTTATCTTACAGCCTTACCCCCAAACTAGATATCTCATAAACAAAAACCCTAATTGATTATCACTAACAAATCAACAAATCAATCTACACCGAAACACATTGAATTATACATAGTGAAGGTATCTCGAACCCATTTCATGGTGAAGATAAGGTATGTACACATTGACTATTTATTTTACGCATTAACTATGAATTTCATATCAATTTACCATTGAGAATTAGGGTCCAGTATAATTATTTTTAACATGTACCTGTTAATTTTGTTCTTTTTGAAGTGTTGGAGATAAAATATAACAAGAATTAACCCATTTGTAAGTAAGCAAGCATGGGATCTGTATCTAAAGGGCGACCTCCAATTGTAAATTTTTAAGATGAATTAAAATCATTACAATTACAATTTTAGCGGTGATGTACTAAGGTGAATTTAATTAATTGATTATATCAAGTCTTTATAACAAACCGTGAAGAAGTGAGTTATGATGATTGACCAAATCGAATCTTAATGTTGTTTGGCAAGTTATTTTTTGTTCTATTGTATTTGTAATATTGTTTTTTAGGGATGGTAGTTGCCCAATTTAATTCCTAATTTCCAGCACAAGTGTTGCATATCATTTTAGCATGTATAAGAGTGTATTGAAAACGCACATGAAGGTTAATCATGATATATACAATGTAAGTAAATAATGTCCTTATTTGATTATTAAAAAATGTAAATAAATAATGTCCTTATTTGATTGACGAATGCTAATCATGATATATACATGTTCAGGTGCAATATTCCGAGCAAAACAACAACCATTAAACTCACAACTAAATGCAACCTTGGATTCAGCTCCGTGACCGATTTCAGCTCAGAGTGCAACATAGCTTCCAACTTGAGGAACGATTTTGTAAGTCACATAACACAGTCAAAAGTGTTGTTGTGAAATGGTAAGGTTTCCACACAGAGAAATTCTTAAAATCCATATGAATACAATTTGAACATAGATCTTTTGGAACTTAACACATCACGCTAGTAGTATATGTTAAGGTAAATTTACGTGTGTTGCCTGGGCTTGGTAAAAGTGACCTCAACGGTGATAAATATTGAGCTCAGCATGGTTCCTCTGGAGCATCGTCCTTCGCTTCTCTTACCTGAAAAAGAAGGAACACCGTTAGCTTGCTCGGGGTTGTTGGGTCCGGGACAACTCGGGTGAGAGTAAGTACAATTGTTATGAGATAAATACGCGAGAATGTAAAGTTGGTCCGGGAAAGTATTTATGTGTCTCGTCTTAGGGAAATGAGTCCTCCCTTTATACTATTTGGGATTCACTACAAGACATAACCGTGGAGCTCTCTCTTGGTACCAATTGTCAGTTACGTGTCATTCCAAGGACTGTACCTTTGTCGTGTTGTCCTTTGATACCACTGTATTAGGACTAAGTAATGACTCCGGACACTGATATGTCCTTCGACATACGGCTTCTCCAGAATTCTAGTGGTGACTCCGGAACCTGACTTGTCCTTGACAAGTCAGCTATTGGAGCATTTGTTTTGTTAAGCTGGGTAGCTTAGTAGCAGCTTATCTAAGTTAGATTTCTCCTTCGGCGTTCCGGGGAGACTATACCTCATTTGACCCCCCAGTCTGTATCTGCCAAAACTAGCGTGTACGTGTAGACTTAAATGTGCTGTTTGCGTCATTATGTTCTGTCTACGCGTGTACATGGCTTGCTTTTGTTCCTTATATTTTCTTTGAAACGTGTCACGTGATTATTTTCCAACCTTCATGCCTTTTCCTTCTTTCCCTATAAATAACAACCTCCTTTTTTACTTTTTCTCTTTACCCCTGCTTTAGTAAAAACACACATCGTTTCCGAAGCTACCGTTTTTGTTTTCTGCCGCTGCTTACCTTACTCTGGATTCTTTACTTTCCTAGGTATCTTTTTTCTTTCCCTTTACTTTTTCAATTATGGTCTAAGAAATATAAGGTATATATCATTCTCGACTCACCCTGGATGCCCTAAAAGATTTTCTGATCATCAAATACAAACAGAGATATGTGATCTCCACCCTCGGCTACCATCAGAAAAATATGTGATGTCCGAGCTTCTGGATGATGCCATTGGTATTTATCCTCGGATCTTTGATTTTTTGGCGTTCGAATTCCTTTTTCTTCGTTCCTCCTAGACCTTATCAAACATTACAGGGTCCACTTCTCTCAACTGGGTCCCTTGGGTCTTAATAAGGTGATTACCTTCAAGGTACTTTGTCGATCTTTACAGATAGAGCCGACGGTTTCCTTGTTTAGGGTTTTCCAGACTTTGTGCAAACAAGGTGATTGGTTTTCATTTGCCAAGCGTCGTGCTCCTTTTCTGGTCTGTATTGATGACAATCGTTCTTGTATGAAGCATTGGAAGAGTGGCTTCTTTTTGATTGATCAGCGGGCTATTCTGGGTGCTATGGTTTGAAGAAATCCGGACACAGCTATTGACGATCCAAAGGTCCTGCTGTCAGGTTTATTTAACATGGCTTGATACGCAGTCTGATGAGCTATGTTATAAGTTGGGGATTATGCATTGAGGGTGTATGGGTTTTATCTGGGTTGAGTTGGAGTTGGGAAGATCACGTTTCGGTGATGTTTGGAAGAGTCATGTCTATGATCCGGTGCTTCGGGGTGCCGATAGAAATGGTATGGGGGTAGGTTTTGACTATTTTGTGATATGTCCTTGGCCTTTGTTGCTGCATTTATTGTTGTTTTTCTTTTTTCCAGTTGTGGGTATTCATGATTTTATCTGCCTTCCTGAGTGGACCGGTGCTGAGGTCTAGGAGGAGCCCCATTTAGATGTTGGGCCAACCCTTCAAAGGCTTCCCTTTAACTGCACTCCTCCCGCTATGACCGAGCCTGTTATTCCTGATCCTACTCCGAAGGATCTTGCCATTGGTACCCCTAGTTTCAAGATTGTTGATAAGGCTGAAGCTTCCCAGAAGCGAAAGGCCTCTACTTCTGGTGCCGCTTTGAGCCATGTTGCTAAGCGCACTAGGTCTGCCTTGGCTCAATCATCTGGTAGTACTACTCGCCCTAGTTTGCTTGTGGGTGATGATGATGAAAGTGGTGATGATGATGATGCTTGTGTGGAGATTCCATTGGTTACTCCTCTTCGTTATGCTGTAGTGATCCCTTCCTTAGGGAACCAGGGTGGGAGCTCTATTGCTCCTACTGCTGAAGGCTCTAACACCCAAGGTAACTGCTCTTGATTTTTGTCTTGCTTTCTTCTTTGTCTTCTTTCTTTGCCTTATTGTGTTTTTATTTTACAAATTCTCAGGGTAAGGGCGTTATGGTTGATGATGATGTTACACCGTCTTTTGGTGTGAGCCGACCGAGACCATCCTCCAGACCTGCTCCTTCATTTAAGGATGTGTCCGATGATGCCATTCATACGGATTTTTTTCCTTTCTCTGTTGGTCCATACTATGCCACCTATCCCAAAGGTGGTGTTGCTGGGAACTGCGAGTTTATTCGTGAGGAATGGGATGCTCCATATCGGCCTACCTTCAGGGTTCTGACTAAGGAAGTTTTCAAGGATCTTGCTGTTTGTAAGACTATGGTAGATCAGTTTCCTACTCCTAGTGAGATGGTCGGAGTTAAGAGTTTGTCTGATGATCAACTGACTGGTATTTATACATGATTTATTTTCTACACTAATATTCAAATAATTGTTACAAGTATTAAACCAATTATTGCAATCTTTTATTGTTATACGACCTTCTTTTTCGTCGTAAAATGTAAAAGTTGTAAAAATCTTATGATTTTGTGAAATGGATTAATGTGATGTAATTATAACGTCGAGTAATATTTTTTGTTAATATGTTATGAATGAATATTTGAATGCAATTATTGTAACGAAATAACTTTTATATGACTTTTAAATTCAACGTCATTTATTTACCTAGAAAACCAATTTTAGGGTTCTAGATATGTATTTTTTTATACGGTTTAAATCTATTAAACGTCAAAAAACGGTTTAACCGTGACTCCGAACAGGGTTGGTAACCGTTTCACTTCGGGTACCCGCATGTTCCGTGTTACCCGCCTATTACTGTTCGGCGAGGTTAGTAATTAATTACCCGGCCCCGCGACGGATAGTTTAAATCTTCCAACTAACCGAACCGAACCGCCCCGTGAACACCCCTAATGCCACCTATCCCGAAGGTGGTGTTGCTGGGAACTGTGAGTTTATTCGGGAGGAGTAGGATGCTCCATACTGACATACTTTTGGAGTTCTGATGAAGGAGGTTTGTAAGGATCCTTCTATTTGCAAGACTATTGTTGATCGGTTTCCTACTCTTGGTGAGATGGTCCGGGTTTGAAGGAGTTTGTCATGCATGATCAACTGATGCGAAGATTGAGTGTGCTTCATTGCATGAATGATGGACATGGTGCGAGAGCTCCTTGCTCGCTTATCGTGGTTGAATAAATTCTCACCAAGTGTATGTGTTATAGTCGGACTCAGGGCTGAAAGGTTAACACTTATGAGGAGAAGGTTGCTAACATGACTGGGTTGAAACTTCAAGTGTCTGCCTTAAAGAAGCAGGTTTCTGGTCTTAACGATAAACTCACTTCCTCTGATGCTTCTTTTGCCAAGTCCAAGGCTAAGGGGAAGGAGAGAAAAAAGAAGATCAAGTCTCTTACCAAAAGTTTAGATAATATGCATGCCGAGGTGGCTCGTCTATCTGCCGCTCTTAATCAAGCTTCTTGAGGCTAAAAGGGATGAGGAGATCCTTCGGTTGAAGACTACTCCTCCAGAGTTTTCGTCCTTCTTTCGGGGCCAATTCCAATGTTTGGTCGGGAAGTTTCTTTCATCTGATGAGTTTAGTAGAGTTCTGGGTGAACTCATTTCTTTGGCTGCTAGTACTGGATTTGAGCATGGTTTAAGTATGCATCGGACTAAGGATGAGTTAAAAAAGATGGTTAATTTCATGCCTAGTGCTCAGGAAAGGCTTGCTGAAGCTTCCCCCTTGTTGCTCAAACTGACCATGCCTTTCTTAACAAGATTTCTGAGTATGCTGCTGAACCTCTATCGGTTATCCTTCAGCTTAAACCTGAGAAATTGGTTCGTCCGGCCAACGTCCCCATTCCAAGGGATACTCGTGTTTCTTCTCCTATTGCAAAGGAGTCGACCGTGACACCTGTTTCCAAATCCTTGGAGTTGTCTGCTAATGTTGCTCCTGACTCCTCTACTGTTGTTTTGGAGCAGAATGAGGAGTAGGTGAATGTTGTGGTTGATGGGTCGGATTTTGAAATGGCTGATGGTGCTACCCCTTCTAAGTCTAGAAGTGTCTTTGTGCAGGGGGTTTCTCATATTTTGGATGATGTCGTCAAAGTGACGACGGTAGAATCGAAGCATGTTTCCTCTGGCCCTATTGATGTTGTGGTGGCTCTTTCCGTTGGTGGGAAAGGTTATGTTTTGATTCCCTCTTCTGTTGCTGGTGAAGAGGCTGCTGCTAATTCCTCCAGAGTTTAGACTTAGTTTTTCCTTTTCCTTTTTCTCCTCTTTTTTTTGTAAGTCCATTTTCTGTTAGGAGAGGGGCGCGTGGTGTGCCGAAGAACACTTGTTGCTGTAGATGTGTTGTTGTCCATCCAGCGGATCCTGAGTCATGCCACCCGCCCTAAGCCGAATGGCTTTCCCCCTGGGACCTTTAGTATAGCTGGTCAAGCCTTTGTAGGTTTAATGGGTTGTATATTGCTTTCCAAAGCTGACATCATACCTAGCCCTTGAACTTGCCTGGTTACTAGCTCATTAAGTATTGTTTACTTTCTTTATGTAACCACTGACTACGTTCGAATGATTGTAGTGCTGCCTTCGTTCGGCTTGTAATAAGTACTTTGTAATATAATTTCCCTTTTAATATAATCCGCTCTTTGGTATGTTGGTTTATTTCTCATAGCTTGTTTATAATGTTTATACGTTGACATCTAGTATTTAGCATTGGTTTATGCCCCAAAACGCCTTATGTTTACTCCAATTATATGTTTTTTGTATGATCTGGATGATCACATTCGGATCACCCCATATACCTGAGCAAATGTTTATTAGCTATATTCGTACATATTACAGGTTGCTTGTGTTTCTTTTCTCATTAGTTGGTGCATGTTCTCTCCACGAAGTTGTTCATCGGAGTTATTCGCCCGAAAGGAGGGGATCACTATGTTTCCTCCTTCGGCCTTATGCTAAAGTTTTCGTGTTTTAACTTTGCCTTCCCATATGTATTTCGTGTGTATAGGGTAAGTGTGTTCTTTTACTAATATCCGGAGGTAGCGAGCCATCCGGAACTTACCATGCTTCGTGTTTGCATCATTGTTACTTATCTAACAGAATTTGATTTTATCATGCTAAGGCAAAAATCAAATACTTAAATATAAAAGTAGAAGGGCCCTCCGAGGTGAGCTAACACTTTGAAAATAGCCACCTCAGATGGGTTACATAGTGCTTTTATACATATGTTACGATTACAAGTCCATTCAATTACTCCCACTAGCTTCGTGGTTGTAGTTCGGTTTTGCCTCTGGTGCTTTGCTTGTTACTTTGCCTTTCTTGTCGTTGCTTGTCTCTTCTATCGATGGTCTTGTTTTGATACCTACCGATACTTTTTGGTTGAGGAATTCTAGCTTTATAGTTGCCAGCCCTGTTAACACTTCTGCTTTTAGGTTTAAGATTTTTAGGAGATGTGTGATTCGGAACCTGTGGAATGGGACCGTTGCATTCATAATTTCCTCTTTGTACATTCTTTCTTGTTCCGTTGCCGGTGTATGGTTTCCTTTTACCTGAGCAACCAATGTTAATGAATCAATGAAGACACGTAGTCTTCATCCCCTGATAATGCAGAGGCAGCTAGTCCTACCAATATTGTTCGCAATCCATGGCATGGTCTGGAGTCTTTGAAACTTCATCGGCTGGCATATGAATTCATCTTTTCTTCGGGACCGTTTTAGGATGATTCCTACACGCGAACCTTATTTAATCGTTTCTCTTCATAAATACAACCTCCAGGCCCTTGTTGTTGGGGTTGAATTTGCCTTAATTAGGTCGAATATTCCCCCTTCGTTTGCATCTGGTGTCTATTCTACTTGCTCCCCTTGGCCAAAGAACTTCTTCACTACCGGTCCTTCAGCCTCTTTTTTTGGACTTACGAGATGTCATATGTACGTATCTCGGTATCCTATTTTCCCAATCGTCCTTCTCTTCCTGAAAGCTTTAGTGCTTCTTCCATTGGTCCATCGGTTACCACTTTAACCTTATGCTTTCTAAAGACTGTTCTTAGGGATCTTGCTGTGTGAATTAGTGCTTGCACTCTTTTTTTATTGAGGTGTAGCATATTTTCATTCCTTGCAGCGGTCGGCTTACATAGGAAACAGGTATCTGGATTCCTTCTCTTTCTACCAATAGCACATAACTTATCGTCTGGTTTCTTTGCCGTAGACATATCATTAGATCTTCTCCTTCTTTTAGGATGGCCAATGTTTGCAACTTGCTTAGTTTCCTTTTGATCCTTCATAGAGCTTCTTCAGCTTCATTCGTCCAACCAGATTTATTTGTTGTCTCCATCCTCGTTCGGGCCTCACGTATGGGGTGCTTCAGCTCCGCAAGCTTCAGGATGAACTTAATAATGTCTGTTAGTTGTAGGAATAAGCTTCGTATTTTATTTTGACTTATTGGGGTGGGGCTTAGGATGATTACCTGTATTCTTCTTGGATCTTCCCTTAGTCCCTCTTCTGTTACCATATAGCTGAGAAACCTTCCTTCATTCACTCCGAACGAGGACATGGCCGGATCAATCTTGATGTTTACTCTTTTCAGCTTTCTTAGTATTTCTTTGACATCCTGAACCAGACCCAACTCACTTTTGCTTTTTATTACTATTTCTTCCAAGTATGTTTCCACGTTTCGTCCTCTTTGATTGGTTACGACCTTTTCCACCATCCTCTGAAGTGTAGCAGCGGAGTTCTTTAACTCTTTCTGCATATGGGTGAAACAATATACTCCTTCCTGCATATGAAACAAGATTTTTTCTTCATCATCCTCTGCCATTCTTATTTGGCTGTATTCCTTCGAAAGTCTTAGGAAACACTTGTACGAGTATCCCGTTAAGGATGCTAGTTCTTCATCTTCCTCCGGTAAGGGATACATGTCCTTGGCACAGACTTTGTTAAGGCTAGAGTAATCTACTTGCACCTTCCAAGTTCCACTGGCTAGTTTAATTGGTATTGTGTTGGCGATCCATTCGGGATATTAAACCTTTCTAATTAGTCCTTCCTTTAGCCAACGAAACACTTTTTCTTTCAATGCCAGCCCTCCTTCTGATGCCATGGGTCGTTTCTTATGAACCATAGGTTCAACAAGAGGGTATATCTTTAGTTGATGTTCCATGACGAATCGTAGATCATCAGTTCTTTCTGATCATGTCCATGCGAATACCTCCCTGTTTTCCCGTAGAACATCCGCCAATAATTGCTTGCAACTTGTTGTCAACATAGTTCCTATCGTTACATACTGGTCCGAAATTTCATGGCTGATGGTGAACGCTTCTTCTGCATTCTCTCTGCCCTATGTTTTTTCAAGTGACATCGGACCTGAAGTAGGCCCTATTTTAGAGTTACTTTTTGTTCCTAGGATTACTTGTTCCCTTATCTTGGACATTTGATCTTCACGTTGACGCCACTGTATCTCCTTTCATGATCCTTGTACCCTTTCCAGGTGTTTGCATTCTTGTAGAGCCTTTCTACCGGTTTCCATTGTTACGACTCCTTGGTTAGTGGGGAATTTGATCATAGAGTGGATGGTAGAACCCACTGCTCCGAGGCTTCTCATTCTGGTCCTTCCTATTACGATGTTGTACGGTGAACAACATTTTATTATTGCAAATTCCATTAGCACCGACTTCTTCCTTCATTTCCCATAGTTACTCGAAGATCTATTATTCCTAGGGGATGATATGTTTCCCCTGAAAAACCTATCATCAGAATTCTGCACCTTCTGAGTCTGGACCGGATTTTGACACCGAGGTTTCTAAAGCAGTGTTCATACATGATTTCTGATGAACTTCCTTTGTCAACAAGGATCCTTCAGACTTGATGTCCTTCTATTATTCCTTCTAATATAATGGGTTCGTCTGTTAATTGACTCCGGGGGATTGCTAGGAAGGTGAGTTCGTACATCATGCCGGACCTTCTTTCTTCAAAAGTTCTCTTGCGGTTTCCTTCCTTCCTTATCATGTTTATGACCTTCACACCGTTCCTTCCCTAGTTCCCATTCCGCTGGTTATTTCGGCGAATGTCCTTCACAAGGTGAGCCAATTTTCCTAAGGTCACGGCTTCCTCTATTTGCCTCTTTAATTGATAACAGTCGTATGTGTTGTGACCTCGGTCCCCATGGTAGTCACAAAATTTATTCAAGTTTTGCTTTTCGGGAGTCCTGATCAAAGGTGGTGGTTCTGGGAAGCTCACGCTTTCCATGGCGAGGATTTATTTCAGAGTCTTGGTAAGCGGGGTGAAAGTATCTTTTCTGGGATAAGGAGTGTACACCCCCATATTCCTTCGCGGTTCTCTTGGTCCGCCCCTGTTTCTGGCTCTTTCAGGTCCTCCGGTCCATGTCGAATGAACATACCTTTTGGCCCCTTAAGAAGGACGGACCATTTCCGCTGGCCCAACAGCCACTTCTCCCCTAGTGAAGGCTAAGACCCTTTTGAACATTTCGTCCACTGTTTTTGGTATTTTGTCATTGAGCTTTTTGGCGAGTTTCGGATGACCATGATCGTGCATAAAAGCGGAGATACGCAGGACTGGAAGGACTCCCTTTTTTTCTTTCAATGCCAGCCCTCCTTCTGATGCCATGGGTCGTTTCTTATGAACCATAGGTTCGACAAGAGGGTATATCTTTAGTTGATGTTCCATGACGAATCGTAGATAATCAGTTCTTTCTGATCATGTCCATGCGAATACCTCCCTGTTTTCCCGTAGAACATCCGCCAATAATTGCTTGTCCCATGACGAAATCGTCAGATCTCTATCTAGTTCGGGTGGGGGGGTTGCTGATGGGGCGGGGGGGGGTGTCATAACACGCGAAACCTCCCTGTTTTCCCGTAGAACATCCGCCAATAATTGCTTGCAACTTGTTGTCAACATGGTTCCTATCGTTACATACTGGTTCGAAATTTCATGGCTGATGGTGAACGCTTCTTCTGCATTCTCTCTGCCCTATGTTTTTTCAAGTGACATCGGACCTGAAGTAGGCCCTATTTTAGAGTTACTTTTTGTTCCTAGGATTACTTGTTCCCTTATCTTGGACATTTGATCTTTACGTTGACGCCACTGTATCTCCTTTCATGATCCTTGTACCCTTTCCAGGTGTTTGCATTCTTGTAGAGCCTTTCTACCGGTTTCCATTGTTACGACTCATTGGTTAGTGGGGAATTTGATCATAGAGTGGATGGTAGAACCCACTGCTCCGAGGCTTCTCATTTTGGTCCTTCCTATTATGATGTTGTACGGTGAACGACATTTTATTATTGCAAATTCCATTAGCACCGACTTCTTCCTTCCTTTCCCATAGTTACTTGAAGATCTATTATTCCTAGGGGATGATATGTTTCCCCTGAAAAACCTATCATCGGAATTCTGTACCTTCTGAGTCTGGACCGGATGTTGACACCGAGGTTTCTGAAGCAGTGTTCATACATGATTTCTGATGAACTTCCTCTATCAACAAGGATCCTTCGGACTTGATGTCTTTCTATTATTCCTTCTAATATGATGGGTTCGTCTGTTAATTGACTCCGGGGGGTTGCTAGGAAGGTGAGTTCGTTCATCATGCCGGGCCTTCTTTCTTCAAAAGTTCTCTTGCGGTTTCCTTCCTTCCTTATCATGTTTTATGACCTCACACCGTTCCTTCCCTAGTTCCATTCCCGCTGGTTATTTCCAGGCGAATGTCCTCATAAGGTGAGCCAATTTTCCTAAGGGCACGGCTTCCTCCTATTTGCCTCTTTAATTTGATAACAGTCGTATGTGTAATGTGACCCTTCGGGTCTCTCTATGGTAGTTCCACAAAATTTATCAAGTTTTGCTTTTTCGGGAAGTCCTGATCAAAGGTGGTGGTTCTGGGTAGCTCACGCTTTCCATGTGAGGAAATTTATTTTCGGAGTCTTGGTAACGTGGTAAGTATCTTTTCTGGGATGGGGGGAGGGGGGGGGGGGGGGGGGGGGGGGGAGAGTGTACACCCCCATATTCCTTCGCGGTTCTCTTGGTCCGCCCCTGTTTTTGGCTCTTTCAGGTCCTCTGGTCCATGTTGAACGAACGTACCTTTTGGCCCCTTGAGAAGGACGAACCATTTCTGCTGGCCCAACAGCCACTTCTCCCCTAGTGAAGGCTCGGACCCTTTTGAACATTTTGTCCATTGTTTTTGGTATTTTGTCATTGACCTTTTTGGCGAGTTTCGGATGGCCATGATCGTGCATAAAAGCGGAGATACGCAGGACTGGAGGGACTCCCTTTATGTGAGAACTTTCAGACTGATGCGCTGGTATGTTGCTAATTACACTAAAGTGTTGTAGGCCTGAAGTCTGGGGGGAGAGAAGCACCCTAAATACCAAGAAACGCACATAAAATGCCATAAATATGCTTGTTTTTGTGTTTGTACTGTGCAGGTACCGATATTCACTAAAGGACAAAAAACAAAGCCAAACCGCACAAAACCGAGCACGGATTTGAAAAGAGCACGAAAAACCGAGGCCAAAGGTGCAAAAGGATTGAAAACGGAGCTCAAACGGAAATTTCCGGATCGACTCAACAACGTTTGTGCATTTAATGAAGCCAAGACGAAGTCAAAGTCAACCCCGGGATACGGCTTTGGAAAGAGCATGGAAAAACAAACCCGAATTGTCAAAAGTGAGCCCACCCGTACCCACCTAGTGGGCCCGGATCAGCCCACTACCCATTTACATAAACCCTAAAAGCTCATTTACCTTTTATTTATACTAGCCCATTTCCCTTGTAAACCATACATGGCCCAAACCACACACTTAACTGTGTTAGCCTAAAACAGCCCATCCCACTTAACGACCATTAACACCAAGGATGATGGCTGCAAACCCAACACACACCTTGAGGGACCAATTGTGACAATTTTCTCAAATTTTACCCTGCTCACCCCTAACCCTTTTATACCTCTTGTTCCCGCCAAAACACAAACCCAATCCCTGTACATCTCTTTCCCCCCTCACGTGCACTGTTTCACCCTGCAACTAACTTCCAAAATCCTTCACCCCAGTCCAAAAACAGATAACTCTTCACCACTAAACAACAAATTTACACGCTGGCAATCTTAAGCTTTTCTATTGGACACAAAATCAAGGGTTGGATTGAATTAGATTAGGCATCACTCAAAATTAAGGGTCAAGATTGGTGCTTGGTTTTCACTCTCACAACAAGCATAAAGTTGAGGACACAAGCCTATATAAAGAAGGAAGCGACAGAATGTAGGTAGTTTGTGGAGTAGGTGTAGTTTAATTTAAATGTTTTTATGTTTATTGAACTTTAAAAATTTGTCATTTAATTTTTTAAGTCTTGTAAACTTTTATAGTTTAATGAATTTAAGTTGTGCAAAAAAATTGTCCATTTTATATAATTGCTTCTTTCAAATACAGCTTAACTAAGTGCTTATCTCTGTGCTTATTGTGCTTAATAAGTGTCTAATATGCTTTTTTAAGTTAGTTTGATGAATCTTTCAACCTGTTTTAGCTTTAAAATTGCAAAGTCTTTTTCTAAAGGGGGGTTTGGGTCAAGGACCCAAAACGGGTAAAAATTGCTTAAAAAACCTTTGGGTCCTTAAGCCAATTTCAAATCTCTATTTCTAGCTATTTTAAGTTATTTTTTAAAAGTATTTAAGTTTAAATATAAGTTTTAGGTCCTCTCTAAAAGTTGTCTAAAATATATGTATGCTTAATGAGTTCTCTGTTGCTTATTAGATTAGACTTGATTTAATGTTTGTTTTTTGTAGTTTCCATGTCTGTTTTTAATCTATGATGCAATAGTATAGGTTAAGCTTAAGTGTGTTTTTTGGCTCATTTTGTTTTTCAAGTTAAAATGTCATAGTTACTAGGTTGTCTTTTCCAAAGTCCTAAAGTTGTATAACATTGCAGCAGTTGATTAGTTGAGGGACTTCATTAGTTTTAAATTTTTGATTTCTCGTCCTATAAAGCTCATTGTGGTCCATTTTTTATGTGTATGCTTATTCTGTGTTTTTAAAGCCTTTTTTCTAGCTAAATTTAGCCTGCAAGTAGCCTTTGTTCTTGTTTTTTAAAAAATCAAAAACTCAACATATGCTAATGTAAAACAGCTTTTTCATAGCCCTTTTTCCTAGCATAGCTTAAATTCAAAGTCCTTTTTCTTTGTTTATTATTGAAGTCCCTAGGATAAGGTTTAAGAAAATATAAGCCACATTGCAATAAGGTTCTGTCTAGTTGCTTAAAAATAAGCACAAAGGTGCCACTTTGGTCTGTTTTATAGTCCTAAGTGCTTATTTCATTTTCTGAGCTTTTTGCTGTTTAAATTTGCTTAATTTTTGTTAAAGAGTGCTTATTAGGCCTAGTGTCTTATCTGTTTTCAGCTTTTGAGGTTGCCAAGTGCTTATTAAGTGCTTAAGTTACCTTAGACAGTTTTGGTTAAACTTAAATAGGCTTAAATAATTATTTTGTCTTATATCCTTTTACAGCTTATTTAGTTGTTAAATTTTTATCCCTAGTGCTTATTAGGTGTGTCTTAGTAGTTCTTATCTGCTTATTAGTTCCCTTGCTAGCTTATTTAGTATAAAAAGCATAAGGATAGTGATAAGGTTATTTAGCTTAAAAGCATAGTCTGTCTGTTTCATTTGCTTATTTGCTGGCTTATTTGTAGTTTTTATAAAAAGTGATTTTACAAAAAGTCCTTATTTTCAGCTTAACTTTAAGTTTAAAAAAAATGGTTTATAAAAAAGGAGAGGCATGGGGGTCGAACCCATGACCTCCCCTTCACTAACCCATGTCCTTAACACACACTCTCAATGCCAGTAGCGCCAGTAGGGCCATCTGGTTATCCCTTGCATCACTTTTGTTTTATAGTCATTTCCCTTTTTAGCTTTTCAGCCCTTTGTGGCTTATTTCCAGCTTATTTATAAGCTCCTTTTCCAAGTTTTTATTTTTCCTGTATTCCTTACTGTTCAAGCTACTTTTCTGTATTTTTCCATAATTTTTGCAATTTGTTTACTATTTTTAATAATTAATTTTCATTAAAACAGTTTTTAAATCATAATAAATAAAATAAAAGTCAAAAAAATATAAATCTTTTTTAGAAAATTTTCTTTTATCAATTAGGATCTAGGAAAAATAGATTTGCACCCGTAGGGTTAATATTTTAAAATTTCGTGTTTTAAAGAACGAGATCGAATCTCGTTCTCGTTTTCTTCGCGTTTTTAGCTTTAAACACCTTCGTTTTTGGTCTAGTTTTCTTTGTTCTTACTTTTTAGTCACTTAGAGGTTATTAAAATTAAAAAAATCTATTTAGGATTAAATTTTGATAATTTTAGGTTTTTAGGTCACATTCGTTTTTAATTTCCGTTCTCGTTTTCGTGTTTTAAGTTTAATTGCCTTAATTTTCATGTTCTCGTAGACTTAGGTTTTCCTTTAAATGCCTTTTTATGCTTTCCCGTAGTTTTAAGTTTACATTCTCGTGCCTATTTATGTTTTTCCCGTAGTTTTAAGTTTACCTTAGTTTAAATTGCATTAATTTCCCGTAGTTTTAGAAAACCCAAATCAAATCTTTCTTTATTCAAGCATTTAATTATCAAACCAATAACGTAACCGTCAATTTCACGCCTCGTCGGGGATAAACGACCCGGGTCCGGTTTTAAACTTTGTGGATAACGAAGTGAGAGGCCGATACTTCCGGTTACTATACTACTACTATTGATATTATCTTATTATATATTTATATGTAGTAAAAGATCTTGACAAGGTGAATCTAGATAATTGTGTGTGGCGGACAATATCGTTACGGTTTGACGATTAGTGACTTGAAGACCCTTCCTCATGAAGTTATTGTTTTCCGTTTGTGAATATTTTCTTATTATTATTATTATAAAAATATAAAAATACAAAAATTATTTTTCACTTTTTTTTATTAGTATTATTATAATAAATAAATAAAATCAATCAAAATATAAAACATTGTCTAGTAAAACATATAAAAATCCTCATCATAATATAATGCTTTCAACTGAAGCATTATCATAATAAGTTCCCGAATAAAAGATTTAAAACTTGCCTTTATGTCACTTGTGAAATACGGCTCACCTTTAAGAGATTAACAAACTATAAGAGGGGTATAAGGAGGGTTGTTCCGAGGAACTACGACCCGAAAGGAGAAGGTTTTTAATAGCTTCGCGCTTTCCCGCTCCTCCGCTCCTTTGTGCGTTTTCTTTTAAGAGCTACCGTGAAACGATGATTATTGGTTAAGTTGTCCTTATCCTATTTTTGTCCGTTAATAAAATATGTTGCTTAAAAAAACTCGAAAAACCAAATGATCTTCTTTTTCTTATCCATTTATTTCTTTTTAACCCTCTTAATTGTTTAATTTTATGCGTCCTCCTCATTATCATTAAATCCTCTTTACACGATTAGAGAATGTTCGACTTGTGGAGCGTTGTACAATAAATCATGTGGTTGTTCAAAAGGAGGTCTCGTAGACAAGTTCGTTCGTGATCCTAATAAAACGCCCGACTCGTCTCAACGACCCCCTCAGGATTGTGTGAAGTGTGGAAACCCGGTTGAAGGTCCATCTTGTCAAGGATGTGCTCTATGGCGAAAGAAATTAAAGGAAGTTTGGTTTACAATTTGTCATGAAAATGGAATTTACCAAGACCTTCTAAACACTTCTGAGTCATCCGATGACAATACCAACGTTGTTAATGCTCCTCGAGAGCCATTCGTTGTCAAACAGGACCCCGGTGAAAATTCCTCGCAAAGTCCTCCACAAATTAACCACAATTGTTGTTACGAGTGTGGTGATTCGTTAGATGGAATCTTTTGTCAACAATGCACTTGTAAGTCTTGTGGGAAAGGTGCTCATATTGGTTATAATTGTCCACCGAAAGCTCCGATTATCTCTAATCCGGAACCATGCAATCAAACCATTGATGAGCTCCCACAAACTTTGCCATGTTTGGATCTGACGTGCTATTCCGGAAAAGAAAATTCATTATCTTACGTTTCAAAACCTAACTTTGTTGATGATTCTCCTAACGTTTTCAACCCACCTCCACAACCTCATATCTATTCTTGTGAATTTTGCTGGAACGATGCTCGTTATGGTCACTATTGTACACCTCAAGTTCTGTTTATCTATCCAGAACCGTGTTACAATCAAGACTTTAATTTCCCGCAAGATTTTCATGATTTTCAACAACAATATCTTTGTTGTGAAAATTGCGGGGGCCGATGAGGCTTTTCAATGTACAACCGTTGGAAGTATTATGAAACCTAATCCGTGTTTTGATTCTAATTATTTCGGTTATGACCCAGATTTGATATTTCACCCTCAACAATTTCTTTGTTTGTGAAAATTATGGGGGTCATCTAAAAATTACCAATGTCAAACCAAATGAATGAAGATTATTATCACGAGCAAAATTTCTTGTATGATCCTATTTCTTTTGGCTTTGACAAATTTCAAAACCCCCGCAATATACGTCAATAATCAATTATCTTCAATGTATAATTGACTTTCTCTTTTCTTAAACATAAGGTTTGGAGCAATTGACATCCTACGTGATATGGGTTTGTCAATATATACAAAAGAATGGAAGAAGAAAAAGCGGAATTGAAGAAGAAGCAAGGGCTAAAGATCGATATTGGAAGATTCTCATTTGCTACGATGATGACGATGACGAGGAAATTTCTATACCTTTGAAATTATATTATTTTGGACTTCATCCGTGTTGTTTCAATCCACCGTTTTAATTCCGTGGAGCCCGTTGACTCTCTCATAATAGAGGATGAGCATCTTGACACTATTTCGGCAACGGAATCAGACGAATTAATATGTCTAGTGTCGAGGACTTGTCCATATCCAAGTGAGTCGAAGATTCGTCTGAAGTGAGTGTTGATTTGCCTCCATATGTGATTCTTCAAAGAATTCATGATTTCTTTCTCTAACCCTCTCTTCGAAATCGATGAAGATTTTACCTCGATGTGATGAGGTATTTTCGAAGAGGACATTCCAATGAGAATTTCAAATTTTTCTTAATCCTCTCTTTGATCTTGATAAGAAATCATTCACTAAGGTTGATCAAATAGGATGATGATGGTGTTAGAAAAATACCAATTCATTACACCAGGAATTGACTATCCTTCGTTTTATGCCGAATCTTATCTTTTTAGAATTCTGTTGCTTCATCGAGATACTTCGCTAATGATTCTCAAAGATCGATCTCTCTTCTTGATGAGTTCGCCGGTGAACTCACTCTTCTCAAATCAATTCCACCGGGAATTGATGATGTTAACCTTGATCTGGAGGAAGATATTTTGTTTTTGGAAAGTTTGCTTTACAATAACTCTTCTCCCGCCTCCGAAAGAATTTAATTTATGAAATCTACCGAATTTTTTCTCCACTCTCCTACCTCCGGTAAGGATAGTGACTTCTTTTGATGAGATTGACATTTTTCTTGATGATGATGACTCAATACCACCGGGTAGTGAGAGTGATGATTTCGACTCGGAAGATGACGATAACTCTACCTCCCGTCCCGAGTTCGAATCATTTCAGGTTGATTATCCCGATGGAGATTCAAACCCATTGAAAATGTGGTGGAAGACATCCCGTTGATGTGCCTAATATTTTGCCCACCCATCCCACCCTTCATATGGATTTCGACTCCATTCCTTCTCATAATGATCTCGGATCCGATCTTGATGTTTCTTCTCCTTCCGGAGATAGAAACAAGATTTACGATCCGGGGATATGCATTGAAGTCGAATCCACAAAAATTCTTGCTCCTATTTCCCTCGTGATTGATACTTTACTTCCATCCGAAAATGAAGACAAAGTTCTCAATCACGGTGTTCTTGCTTATAAGGAGAAATCTCCTCCTTATTCATCATATCGGGGCTTGAAAGCTTTCCAGCTTTCTCCTGAAAGCCCGATGTTGATTCATGGAGACAACACTCCTAATCTGGGTGTTCGTCATCCCCATTTTTATCCCCCTTGACAAAGCTCAAGTATGGGGGAATCGGGTCAAGCTAAGTGACCTTAAACAAGCGCTTCGTGGGTGGCAACCCATGCTTATCCATTCTATCTTCTTTCTTCTTTCTAATAAGTGTTGTTGTGATGAGGCTCGCCTCTTTCATTATCTCGTGTTTCGTGTTTTGTGATTTATTATCCAGGTTTGTCCCGGATTTTTGAAGCCTCTCGTGCTCGCGGTTTCCTTCGTTCACAAGGTCTTCACATCCTCAGCTTCATTTGGGAAATCCAATATCCTAATCTAATCGACTAACGTTTTTCTTTAAGCATACTTAATAAACGGCTTAGGATTTGCGTAGAGACCCTTCGTAAAACATTGAGGACAATGTTTCATTCTAGTATGGGGGGATCTTCGATTTGATTGTGCCTGCAGCTGTTGTTTTCGCGTAATCCCGTTTTTACCACCAAAATTTAAAAAAAAATGAAAAAATTTAAAAAATTTCAAAAATAAAATAAGTGTTTTGTCACAATTTTGACTTTCCTGCTGGGTAGAATAAGAATAAATTTTGACCCGATCGAGCGTGTTGAGCTCTAGCTTGTTCCTTAACATTTAGACTAAGCATTCGCGAATATTCGCGAAGAACGAAAAATGATAGAGTTAATTATGAGTGGGATGCTAAACAAGGATTATTTGGAAATCTTAAGAGCTCATGTGTGTAATTTGTCGCTTTTTCTCCCATAAGCTTCTAACCTGATTAATATACGTGCTATTTTTGGAGATTAAACTTAAATCAATAATTTTTATGTAGTATATAGCAAAAAATTTAGTCTTAGTTCAATCTTATACTTAAATTTTTCAAAAAGAAGTCTTCTCTATATCGTAAAAAAAAGATGATGATATGTTGAAAAATGAAAAAATATAATAAATATAAAGAATAAAAATCCGAGACTGATAAAAGTTTGCTGCATCTTGCCGGCTCACAACCGATGTTGCAGCCTTCTAAAAAGTCGAGGGTTACAATTGCATCAATGTTATGGTTAAATATTAAGTGTAAATTAATAAATGTAAGATCTCTTTTTGTTAAATTCAAATATGCTTTTGAACTTTGACTGTTTTATTTTAGTATTTTAAATATGCTATGTGTAGACGTAAAGCTAAGAGTTCATGAAACCTTAGGTCCGTGAGGTCCGATACTAGACTTGTGAGGTGTCCAAAAGCCTGGACACTTAGCCGCAAGGTTGGGCTCTGCCGAGATGAAAGTCGCTACATGGGATGATCGCGACTTCAAAAGCTCATTACCGCACGCGGGTGGAACGTGGGCATAGAATTTTACAAAACGTTGATCCCATGGCTTGAAATTCAATGACATATTCACCTTAAGATTAATTGTCGGGAGTGAAAAGTTCACAAGTTGCAAATGATGAGTAGGTATCAGCATCTTTAACTTATATTTAACTATGATTTCGTTTTTAAGCTTGGTTTGGAGCAAGTGAAAAGTCGGGGACAATGAATTTATCTTTTTGGGGCATTTCGGGATCACATGCTCTTGTCTATGATCCTAAAAGTTATAAATAAAAAAGTCAAAGTCTAGTTGGTTGCTTAATATGAAAAGTACAAAAATAATGATGTAAAATTAAACATATAACAAAAAATATGTGTAGGGAATAAATGGTATATTTAAACAATGGTAAAAACGGGCTTTTCAAAAGCTATTGAGTCTTTAATCCCTTTGTTGAACGCTTAGCTACTTTTCGAGGTAATTAGTCGAGGGAGATTGAGATTCTTGGTTTTCTAAAGTGTTTACTTATGGCATTGCGTGAGGACATGACAATATCTTAGTATGGGGGATTTTGGTATGTGTTAAAATACACATACCTTTTACCTAATAAAACGGAACCTAAATGACCAATAAGCACATAAAATGCCATTAAATATGCTTGTTTTGTGGTTTGTACTGTGCAGGTAACAGCTATTCACTAAGTAGAAAAACAGCTAACAGAACAAAATTCGAGCAGGATTTGAAAAGAGCACGAAAAACCAAGGCCAAAGGTGCAAAAGGATTGAAAACGGAGCTAAAACGGACATTTCCGGATCGACTCGACAACGTTTGTGCATTTAATAAAAGCCAAGACGAAGCCAAGTCAACCCTCGGGATACGCGCTTAGGAAAGAGCATGGAAAACAACCGATTGGTCAAAGTGGGCCACCCGTACTCACCTAGTGGGCCGGTCAGGGGACCACTACCCATTTACTAAACCTTAAAGCCCCTTTTTCCATTTATTCTCTATAGCCCAGTTCCTTGTAAAAACCATACACGGCCCAAACCACACACTTAACTGTGTTAGCCTAAAACAGCCCATCCCACTTAACGACCATTAACACCAAGGATGATGGCTGCAAACCCAACACACACCTTGAGGGACCAATTGTGACAATTTTCTCAAATTTTACCCTGCTCACTCCTAACCCTTTTATACCTCTTGTTTCCGCCAAAACACAAACCCAATCCCTGTACATCTCTTTCCCCCCTCACGTGCACTGTTTCACCCTGCAACTAACTTCCAAAATCCTTCACCCCATTCCAAAAACAGATAACTCTTCACCACTAAACAACAAATTTACACGCTGGCAATCTTAAGCTTTTCTATTGGATACAAAATCAAGGGGTGGATTGAATTGGATTGAGTATCACTCAAAATTAAGGGTCAAGATTGGTGCTTGGTTTTCACTCTCACAACAAGCATAAAGTTGAGGACAGCAGCCTATATAAAGAAGGAAAAAGACAGAAGTAGGAGTATGTAGGAGTAGGTGTAGTTTAATTTAAATGTTTTTATGTTTATTGAACTTTAAAAATTCTGTCATTTAATTTAAGTCTTGTAAACTTTTACTTGTTTAATGAAAATTTAAGTTCGATGCAAAATTGTCCATTTTACTTATATAACTGTTTCTTTCAAATACAGCTTAACTAAGTGCTTATCTCTGTGCTTATTGTGCTTAATAAATGTCTAATATGCTTATTTAAGTTAGTTTGATGAATCTTTCAACCTGTTTTAGCTTTAAAATTGCAAAGTCTTTTTCTAAAGGGCTGTTTAGGTCAAGGACCCAAAACGGGTAAAAATTGCTTAAAAAACCTTTGGGTCCTTAAGCCAATTTCAAATCTCTATTTCTAGCTATTTTAAGTCAGTTTTTAAAAGTATTTAAGTTTAAATATAAGTTTTAGGTCCTCTCTAAAAGTTATCTAAAGTTTATGTATGCTTTATGAGTTCTTTGTTGCTTATTAGATTAGACTTGATTTAATGTTTGTTTTTGTAGTTTTCATGTCTGTTTTTAATCTATGATGCAGTAGTATAGGTTAAGCTAGTGTGTTTTTGCCATTTGTTTTCAAGTTTAAAACTGTCATAGTTACGGGTTGTCTTTCCAAGTCTTAAATAGTTAAACATCAGCACTTGAATTAGATGTGACTTATTAGTTTTTAATTTTTTGATTTTCGTTTCTATAAGCTAACTTGATGGTCCATATTTTATATGTCTATGCTTTATTCTGTAGGTGTTTAAAGCCTTTTTTCTAGCTTAAATTTAAGCCTGCAAAGTAGCCTTTTTGTCTTCATAAAAATCAAAATAGCATTTGCTAATTAAAACAGCTTTTTCAAAGCCCTTTTTTCATAGCATAGCTTAATTCAATGTCTTTTTCTTGTTTATTATTGAAGTCCCTAGGATAAGGTTTAAGAAAATATAAGCCACATTGCAATAAGGTTCTGTCTAGTTGCTTAAAAAATAAGCACAAATTGCTCTTTGGTTGTTTTCCTGTTTTATAGTCCTAAGTGCTTATTTATTTTCTGAGCTTTTTGATGTTTAAATTTGCTTAATTTTTGTTAAGAGTGCTTCTTTAGACCTAGTGTCTTATCTGTTTTCTGCTTTTGAGGTTGCCAAGTGCTTGTTAAGTGCTTAAGTTACCTTAGACAGTTTTGGTTAAACTTAAATAGGCTTAAATGATTATTCTGTCTTATATCCTTTTACAGCATATTTAGTTGTTAAATTTTTATCCTTAGTGCTTATTAGGTGTGTCTTAGTAGTTCTTATCGGCTTATTAGTTCCCTTGCTAGCTTATTTAGTATAAAAAAGCATAAGGATAGTCATAAGGTTATTTAGCTTAAAAGCATAGTCTGTCTGTTTTATTTGCTTATTTGCTGGCTTATTTATAGTTTTTATTAAAAGTTATTTTACAAAAAGTCCTTATTTTCAGCTTAACTTTAAGTTTAAAAAAATAGTTTATAAAAAAGGAGAGGCATGGGGGTCGAACCCATGACCTCCCCTTCACTAACCCATGTCCTTAACACACACTCTCAATGCCAGTAGCGCCAGTAGGGCCATCTGGTTATCCCTTGCATTACTTTTGTTTTATATTCATTTCCCTTTTTAGCTTTTTAGCCCTTTGTGGCTTATTTCCAGCTTATTTATAAGCTCCTTTTCCAAGTTTTTTTATTTTTCCTGTATTACTACTGTTAAAGTACTTTTGTTATTTGTCCATATTTTTTGTAATTTGTTACTATTTTTAATAATTAATTTTCATTAAAACAGTTTTTAAATCATAATAAATAAAATAAAAGTCAAAAAATATAAATCTTTTTTTAGAAAATTTTCTTTTATCAATTAGGACCTAGGAAAAATAGATTTGCAACGTAGGAGGGTTATATTTTAAAATTTTGTTTTTTTTTTAAAGAACGGGTACGAAATCGTTCTCGTTTTCTTCGCGTTTTTAGCTTTAAACATCGTTTTTGTCTAGTTTTCGTTGTTCTTAGACTTTTAGTCACTGTAGAGGTTATTAAAAAGTTTTTAAAAAATCTATTTTAGGATTAAATTTCGATGTTTTAGGTTTTTAAGTCTCATTCGTTTTTAATTTTCGTTCTAGTTTTCGAGTTGTTTTAAGTTGTTCTTTAATTCTCATGTTCCGGTTTAGACTTAAGTTTCCTTTTATGCCTTATTTATGCTTCCGTAGATTAGATTATTAAGTTTTTTTAATTGCCTTTTTATGCTTTCCGTAGTTTTAAGTTTACTTCTTCTGCCTATTTATGTTTTACCCGTTAGTTTTAGTTTACCTTAGTTTAAATTGCATTAATTTCCGTTACGTTTTAGAAAACCAATCAAATCTTTGCTTATTCAAGCAACCAAGATCAAAACTATAAACCGCTCGCCGTCAATTTCACGACGTCAAGGATAAACGACCCGGGATTTCATTTATACTACTTCCGGTTTCATTGATTTTGTGGATTTTGATCATTATTATATTTATATATTTATTTATATTTATATACATAGAAAGGGTCTAATTTACCTCAATCATTCGCTGTCATTGTATGGTATATACTATTATGATTCAAGTTTTAAATTTATATTTTGCCGACTAACCAAAAACAACACTCTAACGGACAGTGTACCCGGTCGGTAGTAGTTCGTTGGTTAAGAAAGTTAGGGTGTCGGAAACACTTGATAGCGCGTTTATCTATCAATTTATTAATATCTTTGGTATCTATGTTTGTTATATTCTTATTCTAATCCTATGTTAAACCTATGTTAGTCTTAATTCCTTAGTTCTAACGGGAAAGGGGTTTTCAGCCTGAGAGATGGCACGGTTTGGTTGGTGACAAAAAAATTCAAGGCACTTTAACCAGCAATCTAATTATCAGAGATAAAAAAAGTGTGGTCGAACCCTTACATAAGAATACTGTCACTCTAACCCTTATTAATCTGTCTAGAAACGTTGTTTGTTTATTTTGTGCAATAATTTCTTCTCGTGTTGTGGCATGTTATTCTTAAGATTAGGCGTTACTTTCATCTAAGGACCTAGACACATTAATTTCTGTCACAATTAAAGCATTGCATAAAGCATCTATTTGCTGATTATAGCTTATCTTAGGATTAAAGCAATGGTTGATTCTTGTTAAACCCTAGTATAGAGATTTTCCCACTTATGCTTATTTTGGGGCCCCCCCAATTTATAACTAGTAGTCACTTGTCCAAATATCCAATGGATTCAGACGTAATTAGTTGACATTATTAGGTTCACTTAGTTCAACCACGATCAATAAACCACCGGCAATATCTAATTAACTAGTTAAGCCCGAAGCGTATCCTAGACACATATTTAGAAGGACAATATTTATGATCCTATTATTCTAGATGTATAAATTACTATATGGAGAGCTATCCCGGACTCTAGATCTACTTGGTCCGTATCACTAGATCCAGTTGAATGATAGGTCGCATACAAAAGCACGTAAACAAGTATAAAATGATTACCTAACAAAAACCACAACCCGCGCACCATCCCCTCCAATCGCACCTTAACCCCCCCCCCACCTCCCTAACCCCGCAACCCCCACCTCCGAGATAAACAATACCAAACATTAAATCTTATAATAATGGCTAATACTCGATGGTATTAGCCTTTCAAACGTCAAATAAATAAATGAGTAATGATTTAGCCAGGTAAACTTACGAGTTAACGTATGATACCTAAAAATTCTGACGATTACTAAAGTCATATGGGAATTACACATGTCTCTTATGGAATGGATAGCTTTGCACAACCTCTTCTGCTCTTCTTTGCCTCTGAAAATCGACGACAACTTAAGCCTAATGAAGAAAACTATACCACTCATGATCTCGAATTAGGAGCAGTAGTGTTCGCTCTTAAAATTTGGAGACACTATCTGTATGGCACCAAATGTACTGTGTTCACTGATCATAAAAGTCTTCAGCATATCCTTGATCAGAAAGAGTTGAACATGAGACAACGCCGTTGGCTAGAATTGCTTGCAGATTACGATTGTGAAATTCGCTACCATCCTGGAAAGGCAAATGTTGTAGCAGATGCCTTAAGCCGGAAGGAACGAATCAAACCACTCCGAGTTAGATCATTAGTTATGACCATTCATCCAAAATTACCATCACAAATTCTCAAAGCTCAAACTGAAGCACTCAAAGAAGAAAACATCAAGGCTGAAAACTTACGAGGAATGGACAAATCATTTGAAATACGTCCTGATGGAACCCGATGTATCAAGAATCGAAGTTGGTTACCACTCTTTGGTAATCTGAGAGACTTGATCATGCATGAGTCCCATAAATCGAAGTATTCCATTCACCCAGGTTCTGACAAAATGTATCAGGATCTAAAGAAACTCTATTGGTGGCCTAACATGAAGGCAATCATCGCTGAATATGTTGGCAAATGTTTGACATGTTCTAGAGTTAAGGCAGAATGTCAGAAGCCATCCGGCTTACTGGTACAACCGGAGATTCCTATGTGGAAGTGGGAAAGAATAACGATGGATTTCATCACAAAACTACCCAAAACCTCAAATGGACATGACACAATCTAGGTCATTGTCGATCGCCTTACCAAATCCGCACATTTCATCCCTACCTGAGAGACAGATTGTTAGCCTTAAAATATGAGGACTTATACGGAATTACATTAGTTCATAAATAGCCAAACACGCAGGGACTAGATTATACTATTAAGGATAGTTTAGTTGTGTTTGGACTATAAATACCCCCTCCATACTTCCATGGAGGGGAGAGGATAATTATTTATTTCATAAAGTGTGTGTGTTTCTCTCTTTAGAAAACACACACATCTTTCCCTCTCTACTTTTCTCTCTTAATAATATGGCTTTCTATTTCTTTTATCCTCCCCACCTCCAGATCGTGTGTTTTAGGCTAGAATCTTCATGGGTATCAATTGGCATCAGAGCCTAGGGGCGTTTTGTGTTCGTGGTTTGCATTTTGGGCTGTTGTTCGAGCTTATTTAAGCTTTTCGTGGCTTATTTTTAAGCCAAAACCCACGGGTTTGGTTGGTTGGTGTTTATTTTTGTGCAAAAGCTTGAAACTTTCTTCTCTCTAATGTTTCTAGCTTATTTGTACAAGTGGTTTGTGGTTTGTTAAAGCTTATTTCACATGATTCATGTTTTTTTAAGCTTTTGACTCGAAAAAAGTGGAAAAATTTTCGTGTTAAAAACCATCAAGTTTGAGTTTTTATGGTTCTTATTGGCTTGGAATCACTATTTGTACAAGAAAATCCTTGGAAAACATCAAAAGCTTGATCTTTTTAAGGTCTTTGGTTAGAAAAGAGGGTTTTTGTACTTGAATCTTGATTTCAAATTTTTGTTGTAAAAACGTTAAATTTTGGAATCTTGATCTATACGTTGGTTAGGCGATCTATACATTGGTCAGGCGATCTATACATTGGTTAGGCAATCTATACATTGGTCAGGCAATCTATACATTGGTCAGGAGATCTATACGCACAAGTGATTTATACGCTTTTGCTTGGGTGATTTATACACTTTTGAGATCCGATTTATGCCGAAATTGGAGACGATTTATACCCTAATTTCGTCAAGAACCAAACTTAAACACCTTCCACAACACCAAAGCAAACACAACACTTAATGCTAAAACGATCGTTAAAGATTCACTAAAACGTCAAAACGGCTATAGATTTAGACTTTAATGTCAAGTGATCACGGAGTTGATTTGGTATCACTTATTTAAGATTAAAGTGGGTTTTACGAAGGCGTCTACTTATTTCATCATCGAGACTTCCTTCTTCTTAGTGTGCAACAATCTGTTAGATTACCAAACACTGCTAATGGTAACAAACCAAAACCTAGGAACTTTAATCAACAACCTAGGAATTGGCCACCATCCATGAGTAGTCGTGTATCGAATAGAACTGTTAACACAACAGAACCACCTAGGAATCAAAAGACTTTCTTGAAGTCAAAAGACTTGGCATGTCCTACATGCAAAAAGTGCATTTACAGTGCAAATCACGATGAGTGCATCTTAAAATACCTCTCAAAGGTGAATTCCCGTGCCTCTGCACAGAAAAAGGATGCACAATCCCATAAGACAACAAAGAGATATATACCCGTAGAAAAGAAAAGCGACTCTAAGAATCATGGTAGACAGATCCCCATAGGACAAAGGTTTTCTCCAAATAAGTCTTCCAATGTGTATCTGAAAACAACGCCTCCTAGATCTGGTCTTACATGGAAACCAACGGGTAGAATCTTTACTCAAGTTGGTCTTAAGTGGATTCCCATTAGAAAGTCAGTTGAAACCCGCTACAACACGATAGTGCTTCACCATTAGGAAAGGAAACACATAATCCTAAAACTGTTATTTGTATAAACTCTTCTTCTTTGAGTGCAGGTACTTCAATGGCTTCCGAACCCATCTCTTCAAAGGGTTCATCTAATGTAAATATTATATCATCATCTTCTTTGTATAAACATTCCATTTTTAATTATGTTAGAAAATATTTTTGAAAAAGAAAATACAAAAATATAAAATTTCAAAAAGTAAAATACAAAATTAAAAAAAACAGAAAATTTTCACAAAAAATATTGTTCTCAGACATTCTCTTGGAATCGATAACATTTACGTACCTAGAAATGTTGATTAATATCAACACGGGCGTGTAAATGAAGTTCGAACAGGAGTTTCAAATTGTAACATTTCGTATTTTTAGGACATTTTATGACGTCATTTATTTCGTCATTATTTCACTATTTATTTTTTTTAGTCTCGTGCGCAATTACTTTTAATTCTTATCACATAATTAAATCGCGTAAGCTAAAATTTTTCATTTAACGTATGAAAAAAAGAGTTAAAATAAGAGAAATATGATTTTATACACTATTTCCAGACATGAATAGTGTTGGTTCGTTTTTTATTAAAACTTTTGACGAAACATTTAGAGGAATTTGTAGGCTGTTTTGGCAGACACCCTACCTTATCTGGGGCAAACAGACAGTTAAGGCTTCGGGGTCATAAGCTTAGTGCAATAATATATAATAGGACTTGTGATTTGTTTTATCTTGTCTACCTTACTTGTTTTGGACTTCGGAATACGTACTTAGTCCACCATTACTTAAGTCTTGTGGTCCACTTTTAAATACTTCTTGATTTACTGAATCACTACTTGGATTTTGGAACTGATACTTTTAAATGCTGTAACGCTACTTTTCTTCTGAAATATTTCTTAAATTATTCAATACGCTTTTACTTAAACCTATGAATCACAAACATTATTGTTGACGTTATTAGCGATGTATTTGTCTCAGGTTTATTATTTTGCTTGTGGACTTGGGAACATTGGTGTAGCGCGGAAAATTTTTTAAGACTTAATAAAGTGAGTACCATTTGAACAAAGGGGGGGGGGGGGGGGGGGGGGGGGGGGGGGGGGGGTTATTTGACAAATGCTTTTTCAAATACAATTATAAATGGAACCTGTGTAACTCAGACATTTTTACTAAATTGAATGTGACATTTTATTAGACTCTCTTTTTGAGTCGTTTTTTTGTGACGTGTATCGTGTGCCTTGAGTCGCAGCCCCCAATGTTACTATTCAGCCGTCGAATTGTTATTAAATGACAGATAACAACCCGATCTTCAAATAAAAGGAAAATGTACGTGTTAGTGCGTTTATCCTTAACAACGAAAAGAGAAATCTTTTTGGTCTTGAGCTAGTATCAAAACATTCAAAGTTTGTTAGCTCAAGTCAATGGTTTGTTATTAAATGACAGATAACAACCCGATCTTCAAATAAAAGGAAAATGTACGTGTTAGTGCGTTTATCCTTAACAACGAAAAGAGAAATCTTTTTGGTCTTGAGCTATTCAACAAAACATTCAAAGTTTTATAGCTCAAGTCAATGGTTTATTATTAAATGTCAGATAATAACCCGTTCTTCAAAGAAAAGGAAAATGTACGCTTCAGTGCATTTATCCTTAACAACGAAAAGAGAAATCTTTTCGGTCTTGAGCTATTCAACAAAACATGAAAAGTTTTGTAGCTCAAGTCAATGGCTTGTTATTAAATGACAGATAACAACCTGGTCCTCAAATAAAGGAAAGTGTGCAACCATGTACATTTATCCTCACAACGAGAAGATAACTTCTCGGACTTGAGCTGACATAAAATGTCAATTCAAAAGACATTCAAAGTCTTTTGAGCTCAAGTACATTGGTTTTTTGAAAACACGTTGAACACAATTTTTCAAGAATTTCTTAAAAGGTTTTTCAAAATCTTTCAAAATTGTGTGTTCGACACTCCCTCCTCATGCATCTTTCAAAAGTCGAATCATATTTTATAAGTTTATCAATTTTTGAGGAGGAGCGTTTAAAACCAAGTTTTAATGCGTTTAGGCACATAATCACATGTCTATTTTGTGTGTCTAAAACGTTTCAAAAAATATTTAAACAAATGAAAAATGTTAAAATGTTAATAATATTTAAACACTCATTTTGTTAAAACATATACAAGTAGCTCAAACTCAATTTCACATGGATATTATAAAGTCATAATCCTATTCTCTCAATTGGTGTCATATATGTGAAATTGAGGGGGAGAAAGAAGAAACAGTTCCACATAACTCATGCTGTAACAATTTTCTCCCTTTAGAATTTTCAAGTCAAATTTTAATCACCGGGATATTTGAAGCTACAGAACGTCAATGGTACTTCACAGTCTAAGAAAAATCCTTGAAAGTTCTTCAATGTCTTTCATAACTTTTCAATAATGATGCTTATGACAAGAACTTCTCGAGTATATGGACGTACATGACAATGATGCTTTCGAGAGTTCGCAACCATCATGGGGGGAAATGTGTACATCTGGGACTTAGTTGACTTTGATGTAACCATGTCAACTTCCAGGGGGAAGTAGTGTAGACTACTTTACTAAGTATGGTTTGTGAAGTATTCTGCATACGTGAGAAGAATTGTTGATGATTTCTCGCATGTACCCCCGAATGGATATTCACCAAGACCTAATGACAAGCAGCAGTAGTATTTGATGTGGTTTTCTACTTCTACAAAATTCCGATGTGCACGTAAATGTTAAACATAAGTGTTTTCTAGCTACATCAAAGTTTTAGAATCTGCTCAAGATAGGGATGTTGGTTTGGGGGGAAGCTGATTCAGAAACTTCACCAAAAAGGAGTCTGTAAAGAAAGTTTTACAGGACATGTTGCATGAATTGGGGGGAAGTTAATCCAACTCATGCATACTACAATGGTTCCCAGTGGCATATAAACTTGAGCTTCCTGAAGAGCTCACAAATGTCCATAGTACTTTCCACGTTTCTAATCTAAAGAAATGTTTATCTGACGAATCCCTTGTCATTTCAATGAAAGAACTTTGGCTTGATGACAAACTCAACTTTGTGGAAGAACCAATAGAGATCATGGATTGAGAAGTCAAGCAACTGAAACAAAGTCGTATTCCTATAGTCAAAGTAAGATGGAACTCCAAAAGAAGACCAAAATTTACATGGGAACGCGAAGATCAAATTCGTGCCAAGTATCCACATCTGTTTTTAAACATCACTTCGGCATCCAACTAAATCTTGGGATGAGATTTCTTTTAAGGGAGAGAGACTATAACAACCCGTAATTTTCATCACTGTAATTATCCATCTATTAAATTAGATGCACTGTAATATCCATCTATTATAAATATACCACCTTTTTATAGGGAAATTTTTGCTTTATCTCATTATGCAATGTAACTTGCATCTCTAAAGTAAACGAGCTCACGCAACCTCTACCTATGCCAATTATATCTATGTTTATATCATGTAAACATCCTAATATGTCAAGTCTATATCTTAATATCATTTTTACCAAGTACATTATCCATTTAACGTACCATTTACAACGTTTTATCAAAATAGACTTTATCCGTTAACGTTTATATCAAAACCCTAATTATATGTAATGTATACATATAAAATGAATGTGCAAGCCTTCTAGAATGTGTACAAGTGTACAATGGACAAAATTTGAATATCTTTTCCCTCCTAAATCAAGTTACAACTTTCTAAAGCCCAATGTACAAGTCAATAATGCAAGAAAACCAAACTAGGTCATTTTACCTCCTAAATCACTTTAGTTTCTTACTACCACTTTAGCACAAGGTACAAACACTTAATGCATGACTTCTAAACCCTAAACCTAAACCCTAAGTCATCTTAAAACCCTAATCTAAAACTCTAAACCCTAAATGAAACCCTAAAACCCTAATTTCATTTTAAACCTAAAACTAAACCCTAAACCTTAATCCTAAACCCTAATCTTAATCCTAAACCTTAATCCTAAACCTTAAACTATCCTAAACCCTAACCCTAACTCGAATTAAAACCCTAAATCCTAAGCCGAAACCAAACCAAACCCGACACCCCTTTTATTTTATTTTTGACCCATTTTAAACCAAATTAGCTACCACCACACCTTGTCACCTCCTTGCTAGCTTGCTTAACACCTCAATCAACCACCCAAGCACCTTACAAGCACCTCCATCACCTCTCTTGGCCACCAAGTTTGTTTTGTCACCTCCTTATCCTTTCTTATATGTCGCGGCTACACCACCACCCCACACCTCATCATAGCTAGTTCTAGCTCTTCCTACTCACCCTATACTCTTCCTTAGCCATCACTCTATAGCCCTTGATCCCTACTCTAAGTATTCTTAAGCACCAAGAGGTTTTTGAACCCTATATAAGCCAAATCCAAACAACCCTTTCAAACACACCTTAAATCTTCCTCAAAAACACAAATGGAGTTCTAGCCCAGCCAATGAAGAAGTATAAGGTCCCTAAGATTAGAATAGAATCCAAGAATCAAGAGAAGGATGGTCTTGAATCCATATCTAGGCATACGAACTCAAAAACCCCATTTCGACACGTTTTATCTCAAGTAAGCTTATAATCTTGTTCAATAAACTCATAATCTGTTTTAGAATGTTCATAAGAATCCTAAGATCTTATATGAACCCTTGTTAAATCCTTGTATCCACAAACCCATGCGTTTTTGGTTAAAACCATAAAAACGACCTGTTCACTCCATTGTAACCGAACCCCCTCAACACCCTTCCACCTTGCATTGCTACCTCCATAGCCCACAATACTCATCACTAGCCTTCTTTAGTCACCACTCTACAACACTTAATCCTTACATCAAGATAACTTAGGCACTAAGGGTCATATGAGCCCTATATATAGCCGAAACACACACTCTTTCAAATCATACCTCTAAACTTATCAAACATATAAATGGAGTCTTAAACAAGATCAATGAAGACCAAGGAAGATCAAATAAGGAAGAACTGAGCAAATTTGAAGCCAAGAATCAAGAAAAAGAAGCCATTGAAGGCGTTTTTAGGCGTACGAACCCAAAAACCTCATTTCGACCCATTTTAGCTCAAGTAAGCTTATAATATTTTTATATAAATTATAAAAATATATATTAATATTATAAGACTCGATTTTATTAAAACCCGATACATTTATCGTTATTAATCAATGATCGACGCATTATAAAACAAGTACGTTATATAATTAACATAATTTATCATTGACTAGCTTTTGAAGAAACTTAAAATCTTACCGTATCACGTTACTAGGGAATTTCATGTGCGGGGTTCCATTTGGGTATTGGTTTTGACGAGTTTGATGGGTTTACGATTTAAAGTGCCCTAACTCCTCAAATGATACTACATGGCCACTGGATTATGATAACCCGAACAGTGATACAATATTTCCATAAATAAATAAATCAAAGTAATACGTTAAACTTTATGAATTTTTGAAACATAAACCATCACACTAAGACTTGACATATTACCCCAGGTTGCGTGACGAGGCCGTTACTTTCACTTGATATACTTTTGCCATCAATCAGATTTTCCCTGTTAAGGTGAGTTCATAGCCTCGCATTTTAAATTTTCTAATGTTTTCATAAACCCGCGAGGGGGATACATGCTATAAACCATGAATAAGAGTGTTTTTCCAACTATATGCTATCCTGATATATTATTGCCTAAGTCCTTACTTTTTGCCATTAAGACCACAATATCATGAACCGTTAATTACTTTTCGGAGTAAGCGTGAATGCTGTTAATAGATCTATTTGGGACTGAACTCCCCCGTTGGTGTACCTATACTTTCTGGTAGCCAAACCCCCTTCATTTGAATCACTATGCGGGTGTTTGGCAAAGGCACCCGTTGGGGCAACTTCTTGTGATTATCGATTATCTTAAGGTATCGGTGTTATGAGCTTAGGGCAATAATACTGTTTTCTATAATAATTGTACTCATTGCAATTATTACACTTATGGTTGTATAACAACGTAACCCACTGTTTATGATGACTTGTATTCAAACTATTTACTATAAACCTATGAATTTCACTCAACCATTGTGTTGATCTTTTTAGCATGTTTATCTTAGGTATTTGAGCAACTTATGGCACAAAGTGTCACGGACTTGAAGATGGCTAAACTGTTATCATTCAAACTTTATGTTTTCATGTAGATTTTGGGACCTCTGTTTGTAAAAACTCTGATGAAATAATGAATGATAACTTATCTTTTAAAAACATCTCTTTTGAGTCGTTTTCTATGATTATGACTGTTGTACTATGAAATAATACCCCAGATTAGCTTCCGCTGCTATATGTCAAAAATGGGGGTGTTATATTTCACTATGTCAACAAGCTCCTTTTAGGCAGAGAAAACCGTTACACGTCGCTTATACCAATTTCCGAGACTAAGCTAAATGTCGAGTCCTAATCTTAGCTAGAACCAATCTACCACTTCACAAGAGTATACACTATCTGGATCTACACAACTAAACAAGATTGAAAAATATAGAGATCAAATCTAGAAGAAGATAGGAGAGAATCACTAATTTACAACACTTCGTTTCTTGACGAATACGAGTGTTCTTCTCTTACACTTGAGAAAAGAAGAAAGAAGGGAAAATTGGATCAATTAAAACAAGATTAAGCAGTTTAGTGATCAAAGATTTTAGAGAGATGTAGAAGAATTTTGAGAGAGAAAGAAAACAAAAACTATGTGCAAAAGGTTAAGAAAACTGCCAGGGAATAATGCAGTATTTATAGGCAAGAGAGATACCAACGTCTCCTGGGGGCGGTTCGGCGGTACCCGATATATATGGGGGACGGTCCCACGGTCCTCGGCGTTCTATCTAACAGGGGACCGTCCTTAGGTAGACGTTTTTCTTTTTGTCTTTTAGTAGGGGAAATCTTTATCTGGTGTAGTTGATACCTTTTTTAGGGGGGGGTAGTTTTTGAATTTATATATTTAAATAAAACATTTCTTTAACTAATAAAAATATTTTGTATATTTTTATTTTTATAAAAAGGTTTATTACATTTGTTAAAATGTAATGTTTAAGAAAAAAAGATTATCTTTGATTACTAATCATGTTTAATGATTTGTTTATACATACCTTAAGTGATTTATGTCGAAATGGAAATATATGATTAATAACGTGTATACATTTATTTTTATCGTAAAATGTTTTTACATTTTGTCATCCTTCAAAACGTAAAGAGGTCGAAAACTATAAATAACGTTTTTAGACATTATTTGTATTAACAATCTCCCCCATTTTGATGATGACAAAATATAAACTCATTTTACATAAAAATAAAGTTTACAAGTTATTAATGAGTTTTAATTCATTTCTCCCCATTTTTTGTCGAATCAAAAAGGTTAGCCGTCGAGTAGAGAAGAGAAATAAATCAACGATGCTAATGCTCCACCTTGATGTATACTTCCCTTTGTTTGGGGCAGCAAGAGATCGAGCTATGATAACTTGCTATAAAAACGAGTTTAAAGACGAGTGCAAGATATATTTCTAACTTGTAGCAATATTATGAAAAATATATATAGTTGGCGACAAAGAATATAAGTAGCCAACAAATATGCACTCAAATCACCCATCATGCTAATAAAATAAAGCCATTCATTCATAATCATAAAAGAAATTCCTATTTTAAAGGTATGAACTTTACAAGACTAAAAATTAAACATAGAGGCATAACATGAAGAAACATCCTAAACTACAACTAGACTAGTCGATTCTTGATATTTAGGAGATGTCTTAAACAAAAAATGAGTGGTTGTTTATTGAAAGAAATTAAATATATAAGAATGTTTAATTTTGACGAGGTGATAGAGGAGAAGTTGGTGAGGCATTGTTTAGTGGGACATGAACTTGAGTGGGAGGACGAGTAAGAAGAAATTGAATCCAAATGAGCTCATCTCTCAATGAATGAAATTGATTTCGAGTGTACATGCAACGATGACAAAAGTTCGAATGAAAGTTGACTTGGCCAAGAGTAGCGGGGTGAATCAAAGGTGATGGTGGAGATTGTGAGGATGGTGGTACTTGGGTGTAGACATTGGTTGCATTTTGGAGGATGATTTCAAGTAGATAAGATATGTGGTGGAGTTGATTTACCATTTGATCCCTAAGCAGATTTTGATTGGTGGTGGCAAAGGTTGAGAGTTAGCAACTCTTGGAGGAGGTGGTGGTGAGACATTTTGAGATTGAGTTGGTGATTGTGGTAAAGGAGTGGTTCTTCTCTAAACTTGTCTTATCGAGATTCGAGGTTATCTTGAGAGGTTTGAGGAGGGGTTTGAACAAGACATGAAGGAGGAAGAAGATAAGATGATGAAGAATGAAGAAGATGAGGGGTTTATATAATTAAAGGAATGATGTAGTTTTAGAAAAGCATGGTGTTGGATGAATTTAGGTTCCAAAATGTGTTTGTCTAGACAGAGAAAGACCGGCTATGGCTAGTATAGAGGAGGTCAAAATTTCAAAAAAAGAGGAAACAATAAAAATTTCCTGACCCTGCTAAAGGCGATCCCTTAAATACTGGGCGGTCCCAGATATATTGGGGGCCCTCCTGTGTATTTGGGGGTCTTTTTCTGGGAGTAACAAAAACTTTCTAGTATTTCCTGTTTTTTAATTTTGTGCAGAAAAGGGAAGGCTAGACAAGAATGTTATCAATTAATCTAGTTAAATGCAAAATAAAATTGGCAAGCTAGTCTAGGGTTTAATTATGTGATCAAGTAAGAGCACAGTGAGGAAGAAAAGGGAAAATTCCCGAAAAGGTTCGAGTTCAAGGGTGCTAGTCACCTTCTCCCCTAAAAAACATTTTTAAGCCAAAAGGGTCCAGGGCGACTCTGCGTTGGGGCAACCTCACCACAACACGTCATGTGTCCGTATTTGTAATGTATAAATATTTTGGGCAACTGGTACTATTAGGGCGACATGTACTAGGACGACTAGTTTTTTGGTCATTTTATATTTGTAAAAGGACTGACAAAAAGTACATCCGTCATAGGGCGACATGTACTTAAGGACAACCAAGCTAGGGCAACTATTACTTATATATTTTTTACATTTATACAAATAAAAATATTACTTATACCAAAAAATTATACTAATACCTACAATATACTCCCCCACTTCATTTCCCACCTTCTCTCCTACACAGAAACCTCTCCATCTACCCGCCCCTGTTTTCCCTCGTTTTGATTAAAATCCCTATTTTCTTCAAAACGACATTTGCATTTCCTTGTAATCACATTATCTGAAACTAATCAAACACATATCAGTCATTTGTTGGAGCAGATGTGGTGCTTGCCGGTAAGTTTCAAATATATTGATTATATTTATAGTTTACAAAATCTTGTTTGTGTTTTCACTTGTTTCTTATTGTTAGTAATTTAAGTTGTATTTTCAACCCAAGTTATAATGGTTTGTTTGATGAATGGTTAATGAGCGGATATGATGTTCAAAAGAATAAGTTAGTCAATACCATGGTGTTAGTGACTTGAATCCAAGAACATAAACTGATGCCTATTGTTTTACTAATTTATAAGATATGTGTTTGTTAAATTTTGTAATTTTTGATTTTATAAGTTTATGAGTTTCATTGTATTTGGACACCAGTGTAAGTGTAGTCTGTTCACTCTTGTTTTTTTAGTTATACACTTAAATTATGAGTATTTTGGTTTACTATGTTCAGAACCTCTGTTATTGAACCTGATTGTTGTTTATATTGTTCCAGGATTATGTATGTAAAGTCATCATTAGGAGTAAATTGAATTATTTCTGGTTTATTAAGCAAAAGTTAGATGTGAAGCGTCGTATTTTGTTTCGGAGTACATGTTTTGGACCTTGGTTGGATTTAATGTTGTTTGACCATGAACCACTACTAATAGATTATATGCTACGAAGACAGCATAAAGTTGATGATCAGCATCATGATATGCCCTTGATTTATTATATGGAAGGTCATAAACTACATTTTGGTCGTCGAGAGTTTTCTCTTATCACCGGTTTTCGTTTTGGAACTGTAAGTTTTGACTTACATAGTTCTGGTGAGCTAAAGTTTCAGAATAGGGTATTCCCCAATAAGATAGGTTTTAGTATTACAAACTTAGATATTATTGGTGTTATTGAGGACGAGGAGATTTTTGGCAAGCTATCTGATGATGATGCAATACGTCTTTGCCTTTTGTTAGCTCTGGAGGTAATATTTATGGGACGTTTGTTGACATTCAATGTGGATGATACCTTGTTCAATTTGGTTGAAAATATTGAAGCCTGGAATTCATTTCCTTGGGGTGAGCATTTGTGGTGTCATTTGTACGATGAAATTAAGAATTTAAAAGAAAGGCATGGTGACGAGCACTATTACGGGTTGTTTAAAGATCGCAACTATGTTCCCACATATACGTTGTCTGGCTTTGTGTTTGCTTTTCAGGTTAGAAATTTATTTTAAATTGATTCAATTTAATTTATGTTGACTTACATTTGATATTATATTTAGATTTAGATTCTAGAGACATTTGAAAGATGTGAAAGTTGGTGGATTAAAGACCCGAAAGTAATACCAAGAGCACTCAGTTGGTCGAAGAAGTCATTATTTACAAGATCAGATTATCCTTTCCTTTTTACAAAGGTTAATGCTAAACTTTCAAAATTTTATTAATAGTAATTTATTACATATTTGTTTATTATAACTCACCAATTATCTCTATAATATCTTTAGGAATCAAGGTCAACGTCAGATCTCCGACCTACTATAGCTGAGTACCAATCTTTATGGTGGATAGATAATAACATATATTTTCAAGAATTCGTTCCCAGGGCTCCTCCTATCAAAGAATATCATGGCCTTTTTGAAACATATCTTTCAAAGTTGGAGAAAGCACGAAACGTGGGAAAACAGGTTTCATGGTTTCATCGATTGGAGGAACAACTAATAATAGTGTAAGGAAAAAATGGCTTAACGATCTTGTGATTATGGAGTTAAATTTTCGTCTTTTTAAATTGGAAACTATTATTCAGGTTATGTTTTATTCCGAGTATATATAATATAATACTTTTGCATTTATTTGTATTTTTTATTTGAGTATAGATATTAATTTTCAGGTCCTTTCACATGAAATAAGTGACAGACAAGCTAAGCTGAAGTTTAGTGATGAATTCTCAAGTATGACATCTGACTTATGCGATTTACTCAATAGCATGTTTGCTGATTTGATCGAGTCGGCTGATCCCGATGAAGATATCGGTTAGGTAATGTTGTTAAATGTCAATATCAAGTTATTGTTTAGGATCACTTACCTTGACTTATTATATTTCTGCATTATAGGATTATCTTCGAGAAGAGGAATTGAGATTGTGTTTGGAAGGTGAAGAAAAAATGCGTTGTGAACATCAAAAAATAATTGACGAGGAGAATAGGATTAAGCTGGATGAGTAAAAAAGGTTGAGGTTGAAAGAAGAGAATATGTTGCAGTTGGAGCAACAGAAGAAAAATAAACGAAAGGAGTTTATGAATTTAAATCATTGTAAAAATTTATTGTCTAAGTTAGCACCTGCGAAGAGGATTCAGCTTTGTTCATCTTCAAAAAAGATACATCCCAAAGTTAGTTGGGTTAAGATCAAAAAATACCGTCAACAAGTTTATGATCCATGTACCGCCGAGTTTCTAAAAACTGTTAAACCATGGGTTGAGGTATCAAACGTTTGATACTAATATACAAATCAATATTAGATGTTACAATGTGATTTAACTATCAAACTTAATATGTATTTGTAGGATACTTCGCGAGTATTACAATCTATGGACACAGTTTGGTTGAGTGATGATATTGAACGATTTCTCGGGCAATCATGGCAGATTAAATGTAAATTTCCATGGAATGATGATTATATTGTAGATAGGAATTTCATGCTTAAGTTGGTTTGCTTAGACCCTGCAAGGAAAGGTTGGTTAACTGAAGAGGTAAGTATATATTGAACAACTATAAATACAATTTGTAATCGTAAAGTTTTTGTTTTCGTTTATTTAGCCATTCATTTGTATCTTTAAATAAACAACACATAGACTTGTGGGTGGACTATATGTAGCATGTCAGACCTGAGAATTCTAATTGGGCTATGGTTAGTTGCTACTTTGTTCAGTTCCTATTGCAAAATGACATGCCCTTATTTTATGCTAATGGGGAGAGGTATACCACTACATGGAGCGAGGTTGATCAGGTAAACATCTACCCTAAATAAATACCTATAATGCACGATTAAACATAAACACCTACCTTTAGAAGCCGCTGATAAACTAAAGCATTATGTAGGTATTTATTCCAATTAATGAAACGGGCGAACATTGGTGTCTTGCCCAGTTTCATATTATGTCTGGAGAGGTGACTGGTATGTGCTTAATTACACATACCATTTACCTAGGAAAACGTGCTTAAAAGACAAAACATACCAAGAATACATTGTATTTGTATGTTTTGTATTTGTATTGTGCAGGTAACGGATATCTAAGAAAAGGACAAAAATCAAGCCAAAACGGACAAAACCGAGCATGAAATAAAAAAGCGTGAGAAGTGAAAAAGTCAAAGTCAACCTGCCAAAGTCAAAGTCAAAGCCGAAGCCAAAACTGAAGAAATACTTAATGGGCCAACCCGCACCCATCTAATAGGCCAGGGCAGCCCATTAAGTTATTTGTTATCAAGACTTAGAAGCTAAAGGGCCCAAAATGCATAAAATTAAAACAGGCCCAACTGGCCCATTTCCTTAACTGTATACCTACTTAACAGCCCTACTATACAACTATTATGTTCATTACATCGTTAGTCCTTTAA
Source organism: Tanacetum coccineum (assembly GCA_026074375.1). NCBI lineage: Eukaryota > Viridiplantae > Streptophyta > Magnoliopsida > Asterales > Asteraceae > Tanacetum > Tanacetum coccineum. The sequence continues at coordinate 1,992 of BQNB010031926.1, read as the reverse complement.
GGACTGTGGTTGAAATGAATACATATAAACACAGGGACCAAAATTGCCAACTCCCCTAATTTTACTACACCACAAGGACTGTGGTTGAAATAGAACTATACAAGATAAGGGACCAATTTTTCCAAACCCACAAACCTTTACCCTGTATCCCCAAAACGTATAAAACCCTTTTTCCCGCCAAAGACACTGTTCATGTGTCACTTTCGTTCACACCCTGCAACCCCACGACAAAACCATCACCCTCCCAAATCTAACCCCACATCACATGGGTTAATGCCACCTTGGCAATCCCCTTTAATTTCATTGGTCGAGGAAGAAGACAAAGAATCAAGGGTTGAGATCATTTGACTTAGTGAACAAGATAATTGGATGGCTTAGATGATGGTTTTGAATCTCCTCACTGAAGAAACACAACAAGCACAAGACCCTACAGTTTAGCATTTGATATAAATAGTTAGGTTTTTCTTTGTAAACGGTATCCAGAGTAGTTTAGTTTTAAAATTTACTTTTCAATGTCTTAATTTATGTTTTTAAATTTTTGTCATTTTACTTTCCAAGCCTTGTAACTTTTATTTTAGATTAATGCAAATTTCAATTTTCAAGTTGTTAAAATTCGGTCTCTTTTAAAAGTCTTATGCAATCAAGCTTATTTGTGTTCACAAGTTCTTTCTATAAGCTCTTATAAGCTTATAGAAGCCTTTTATACTCATTTAAACTTTCACAAAAGCTCTAGTGAAAGTTACTGTTTCATACACCCAAAACTTTGGTTTTGAGCTTAATGGATGATAAGCTTACAATGGAAGAGCTTATGGGTTTTACTAGCTTGTCTTTGACAAGCTAGAGCTTGGTAGATAAGCTCTAAAGAGCCTTTTTATCCCTGTTTAAGCAAGGGAATTTGTAGTTTACTTTTTGCATTTTTAGCTTATTTACTGTTCATGTGCTTATTTACTGTTTTAAACTACTTATTTCTGCTTATGTCTTCTTATATATGTTGTTTTATGCTTATTCATGCCTTGTTATAGTCTAAATTTACTTTGTTCTTGATTTAGTTTAAAACTGTCTTATTTGCTCTAAAACTGCTTATTCTCTTTTGCTTATTTTAAGTGCTTAACCTTGTCTTCTAATTGCTTATTTGCCCTTGTTTGCTCTTGGTCTTTATCTGTTTTCAAATTATGCAGCTTATTAAGTCTTTTTAAAGTTTAAAATGATTTTTTTTTTAATTTTAAAGAGGTGTTTCGGTTAAGACCCAAAATGGGTCAAATTGGAGTTAAAACGGTTTGGGTCACTTGGCCAACTTTGGCAAGCATTCTTTAAGTCATAATAAGCTGTTTTTTAGAGTTTTAAAGTTTAAAAGCTAGTTTTAAGATTTTTTCTAATAGGTGCTTAAATCTGTTATAATAAAATAGATTTTAAGAGCTTATTTGATTAAGCTTTTGAAAACAGTTTGTGAGCATTGTTTTAGTGTTGTTTTTAGTTTTAAAATGCAGTAGAGTAGGTTTAGACTAAGTATGCATTAGTGTGTTAAGTTTTTGTCAAAAATCTGTCAAAATAGTTAAGTGTCCTTTTTAGTAAAAAATAGCTTTTTCTTTTAGCTTTTGTGGCTTATTCTGAATTTTAAAATGCTTTTTGATTGTTGTTATAAGTTCTTTGAGGTTTAATTTCAATCTGTTTTATAGTTTTATAGCCATAAGGTTCTGTTTGTTAGCTTATTTTTAAGCTTAAAATTGCTAATTTTGAAAATCCATACCCTGTGCCTATGCAAATTATCCTTTTTCTCATTGCTTTTTCTTTGCTTAATTGTTGTTCAAAATGCCTAATTTTTGTCTCTATTTGCTTATTGGGTTCTAAACTCAATCTGTTTGTACTTTTTAGCTTTTTGCATTTGTTTATTTTAGCTTATTTTGAGTTTGAATTTTGGCAAAAATCTATTTTGATACTCAGTAGCTACTGAGTAATTAAGCCCTTTAGGTAATCCTGCCATTTTTAGCTTAG
>BQNB010031925.1:0-53574 GCA_026074375.1 Tanacetum coccineum | reverse complement strand
TGTTTTAAAATATAATTTGTAGAGTTTGATAGAACTCCTTAGATCGTTTAAGCTCAGATTGTTTAGATCTTATATCTAGGATTAACAATAACAATGATAACAATATGCAGCGAAATATAAATAAGAACATCAATGTTATTAAATAAGGTTTTATTACCAAACGTTTCCACTAAGCCTCAATTCTATATGATCAGTATAGAACGTGTTACTCAACAATAACAAGGATCAAGTTACCTTGACCTTGAGGCTACACCACATAAACTAGACGTCTACATCTCTCTGGGATACACACACACGTTTTCTTTTGTGTATGTACATTAAAACTATGTGTCTATGATCTCTTTATATAGAGAGATCATGACTTACAAAGGAAGTTAACATAAAGATATAAACAAGTAAATCTTTTAAACATTAAGAAATATCTTCTGTTATCTTTATCTTCTTAAGGAGATCTTCCAGAATCTTCATCTTTTGATATCTTTGACCAAATCTTCCATAATTCTCCACCAGCTTGTAGAATTATTTAATGACAATTTTGATCCTTTTGTTTCATTATTTTATTCTTTAGTCTCATCAAATCTATAATTCCTAACAAATACAACGAGATTTGTTTGTAGAAATCCATAAATGTAATCTTGTATAATCTAGACTCCAATGCACATCAGATAAGCCAAGCATCTAATTCACCTAAGAAATACATACTTAAAAGTGTCAACATAAAGTTGGTGAGTTCATAGGTTTATGCAAGTATAAATGTGAATCACACACACACACACACACACACACACACACACACATATATATATATATATATATAAACTTACTGTGTTACAAGTCCCGCCCATACAAGACTTGAAACACATAAATTGAATATATAGGTTTTTGTATAAACACAAACCACACAAAAGGCGTTTGTTAAAATGTTGGAGTGAAAGATTTATAAAGTATGCATGACCATTTTAACCCTTATAATAGTCATAAAAATGTAAGTATAAATGTTAAAATCAAAGATTTGTAAAGTATGCTTGACCATTGTATCTAATATAATAGTCACCATATGTGATTACGATTGCACCCCTAAGTTCATGAAACTGCGACTTTAACGTGTATGTATGCCAATCTTTTCAAGCACTATAAGTGTTCATGTATATGTAGTTCAATGTAACGACATGGTATAACGTTTGTTAGCCCTGTAGACACCAATCCAGAACGGGGATGTCAATCCCAAATAGATATATCTTATAACATTCGTGCTTACCGTTCGAGTAATTAACAGTTCATGCAACTTAAGCTAATCCATAATTATTTGTATGAAAATAAAGTTATTACGTCCATAAGTGAAAACAAGAGATGTATCTCACCGCGAGATATGTAAATGAGTATGTAAACGAGTTTGTAATTCACCATGTAAATAAGTTCGTAAACGTTCATGTAAGCGAGTTTGTAATCAACCATGTAATGAGTTTGTAAGTAAGTTATGAAAACAATTATGAAACGATTTGTAAATGCGCATGTATTCTCACCGCAAAAGTGATAAAGTATATTAAAAACGAGTAAAACGTGGGGCTATAAACTCACTACAAATATACAGCAAGATAATAACAAGTATGATGTGGACACAGAAAATGATGCACGCGAAACGATGCAAAACTCTATTCGCGGCCTAAAAGAAAAATAGTACATATTTTACTAAATATGTGACTTAAGACAAATGTATGCAATTCCGTCCCTAGTATGTGCTTGAGCTTTGATACTCTACCTACCGAATGAGATCTACAAACGTCCTCTAGGACTAGACAAGAACTCACAATAAAAAATCACCTAAACTTCTAATATACCCTACAAAACAAACAAACGAAACGTACATAAACACAAGAACTACGAAAAGGAAAATGCCCCTGACCCCTCCCCCCCCCCTATATGTACGCAATGCCACACGCTTTAGCTGTGATCTTGGCCGCTATTCCTCTCTAATCCACTCCCCATACCCACCCCACTCAAACAGCCCCCCACACCAAAGTCCAACCACCCAGCCGCCTACACCCCCCCTCGGAATATAAGAGGGTTATCGCACCCACTGCCTCACATCCACCCTGCACCTGGGGGGGTTGTGGGGTGGTAGGCCATCTAGCCACCTTCTAGTTCTCACCCCAGGTTAGCTGCGGGGGGGGGTCGCCACCCAAGAAAGTCCCACCTCACGCCATAATCAAACACAAACCCATAAAAACAACAAAAATCCAAAAAAAAAACAAAACAAAATTCAAACACCCAGGAACACAACAAACTACAAAAAAAGGGAACCACCACAACAATAAAACAAAAAAAACCACAACAAAAAACTGGTCCCCAACAAAAACCCAAAACAACACAGCCAAAACACAATAAAACCAAGAAAAAAATACAAAAACAAAACCAACAAAACAACAAACAAAACCAAACAACATAAACCAAAAACAAAAAAACACCCTACAAAATCGAAAAACACAAAAACCCGAGCAAATCCCTAGCACCAAACCACAAAACAAATGATAACTAAACCAACTCTAAAAAGAACCCATACACCAAAAAAAAAACCTTCTTCACATTTCAGTCCCATCATCCAAACCCCTAAACCAAAGCCCCACCAGCAAACGACCCTCTTACACCCCCCCCCCCCCACTCTGGTCCGATGTCCCCCCCTCCCCCACCGCCCCTCCCTCCTCTCAAATCTCTACCCCCACCCTATCCCACCCCCACCTCCCCCCGACCGCACGTACTGGAAACCCCGCCACCGCACCCCATCGCTCCAGCGGCCCATAGATAAGGTACACTGTCGTCCCTTCTACCGGGCCCACCCCGCTGGGGTAGGGTACGGGTACTGGTACCACAACACCTCGCGCCCCCCCACTCCCTTGCCCCCCATCTCACCCGGCGCCCACCCGGTGTCCAAGTCGCGTCTATCCGCAGCTTTTTTGCAACAACCCAGGCTCTCCACCTTGTAATGGGCACCAACACACTAAAAGCCAACCAAACCCCTACACCAGACTACCACACCCTATCAAACAACCCCCCCGCCCCCCCACCCCCCTACCACAACCCCCCCACTCAACCCGCCCGTATACAGTCCCCTACATAACACCTCCAACGCCCCCTCCAGTCTGCCCAACAACCAACATCGCCAACCCTCCAACACCCCCCTCACCAGACCTACCCCCCCGAGCTTTATCTTTGGTAGACGTGTGTTACCATCTCTTCCCGCCTCCTATGTTAAACGCGCAAAACCAACAAACACCATGTAACTTCCCAATCCCATCATTCGGGGGGCGGGCTAAAAACAATTCCATATATCATGCGTTAAAAAAGCATTATAAACATCTAAAATTAATAAAATCTCTCTTCCTCCCTACCTCGTTTAGTTCCTGGCGGTTAATCATCTTGCCCCCCCCCCCTATCACCCATAGCTAACCCCCAACTTTAAAACCCTCACACCCCCCCACCCCCACGCCAAGTGGCAAGTAGAGGTCACACATGCGACCAAAACCTTCCACAGTATATCAAGAAATAAATCTCCGTCACACACTTGTGAGCTGGGTGCCCCAGCCGCGGGGCCTATGAGCCGCGGCAGTCCGACACCTCCTTACCATGTACGGTGGTTACATATACCCTTACGGCCGCATTAAGTAGGGCCGTTCCACCTCGCAGACCGCCCCCCACCCCCCGCACGGACCTCCACCCCGGCCCCCCCCCTACCTTATGCACCCCACCCCACCCTAAGCCCCTCACCCCCTACCAGAGTGTACCTCATCTCAAAGGCCCCCCCCCCGACACACTGAGTTATTCAAACATCATAAGTCAGTTGGCAATAAGGTCTCATTCATTGAATATGGTGGGGAGGAGAGAGAAGGGGAAAACAAATTATGTAGGGATGAGGTAAGTGGGGTTGAAATTGGGTGGTGGGGGGGGGGGGTGGGATATGGGAATGCTGTGAGAGTGAGAGATGTGTGTGAGTCTTGTGACTGAATGTAATATGGTGGGGTGCGGAGGAGGTTCTTGGTATTGGATGGTGGGGGGTTGGGGAAAATAAGAAAGGCGGAGAGGTGAAACAATAAGGAAATTGGGTTCAACCCTGCTTTCGAACCCACCCCCCCACACTGTAAGGACGGTGAATCTCCATAAATCTCCACACGAAAACAACCTTCCCCTACGAACCATTGGGGGCCGCTCCGTCACCGCCTGGCCAACGAACCAGTACCCCTGGGCTTGCATTATCTCACTCGAACCACATCGACGCAAAGAGTAAAAAAAATAAAAAAGACATCAAGACAAACAACCACACCCAGTCCCGCTCCACATCACAACATAACACCTATCACCCATAACCACACTTCAGAAAGACCCCCCCCATAAAACCTACCCAACCATCCCACCAAACCCACTACACCCCCCCCCCCCCGAAAAGCCCCCCAACATCCTGCCTCCAAATGTCACCCCCCCCTCCCCCATCACCCCAATCCACAAACCAAAACCCAAATCGAACAACCACCCTACACCTCAACCAACTCATAAAACAACCCAAAAAAAACACACAAAATAATCAAACTAACCCCACCCCACAAACACACCCAATAAAAAACACAAACACACGCAAATCAAAAACAACAAAAAAAAAAAACAAAACACCCCCCAATATAAAAAAACCAAAAACGACAAACAGAAAAAAAAAAAAAAAGACAAACAAAACAAAACCACAAAATAGTAACAGAAAAAAAAGAACAAACACACCGCCGGCAAAACCCGCACTCCCATTCCAATCTTAATCGCCGCTCAACCCCGGGCCCTCCCCTATACCCCCCCCCCCCTTTTCTAATCATACAAAAACCCCTTCCTGACCCTCCCCCTCTCCAACACCCAAGATACTCTTAAAAATAAAAACCCCCCACCCTTCCGCAACCCCACCCCCGCCCCCCCCCCCCCCCCAAGGTCCCGCCCCCCCCCCCCATCATTACCTCCACCCCACCTCCCACCCACCCACCCCAGGGCCCCCCCCCCCAACCATCTCCCGCCACCCTCGTAGCCCCACCCCCTCCCCCCCCTCCCCCCCACATTGGGATTGTTGGATCTGAGTCTTCACGTCTATCTATTGGTGCATTGTATTCTTGAAGTCGTCGTGATTATGATGCTGATTTATTCACTCGATCATATATCATCATGATTATATCATTTTGATAATGAAAACTTAACATAGCAACTGGTAGCGTGCTTTCATATGGTATTTATGTATTGTTGTTTATGTTGCACGTGTTTGGATGCTGTTGTTATTAACAAGAACAAAGTAGGAGTACGATGGATTGAGGAAGGATAGCGTACATGTGCGAATAAAACTTATGGTTCAATTATTTGGGTTTTTGAATTCGTTCTTGAAGATGAAGCAGGTATGTTCTATGTTAAAGCTGTATAACAATCGAAACAACAGGTTTGTATAATGTATTAGCAGTTTGGGATATGATACGTTTATTTGGGAATGGTATCTGCTATGATATGAAAATCCCTAACTTTTAGGGATTGAAGTTTGTTCCCATAATGAATTCGAGTGTTAATGCTGCTAATGGTTATGATTGATACTGCCAAATATACAAGATGTTGTGTTATACACTAAATGCTATTGCTCGTGATTATTTATACTGTCAAGCTTCAAGAAGTTAATACTGCCAACAGTTACTACTGCTATCATTGGTTTATACTGCTTGTTTACCCTTAGTACTGCCAATGGTTAGCTTAATGTTGTTCATTTATTGTTAAAGTGCTGTGAAGTCGTTATTAATCCTGCTCGGTATACCTTGTTAATGCTGCTGTCCATATAGTCATACAAGGTTCAACAAAAGTTAGTACTGTTCTTACATGTGTCTGCTACCAAGAGAATGTTTGTACTACCGAGATGATTTTATGCTGCCAAGGACGATGGTTATAACTGTTCTTTGATTATTAATACTACTTGGCTCATGGATTACTACTGCTTGTTTTGTTTTAATACTGCCAAAGTAAGTTACAACTGCCAACGCAAAGTTTATGTAGTTTGGATTCGAACAGTAGTAACAAGAAGTTTAAACTGCTAGTTTGGTCCGATATCGAATGACAAAGCAGTTTTGGATCTCGGTTGGGTAAGGATCATGGACAGAACAGAAACCAAGTTTATTTGATTTTGGTTTTGATTTTTATTGGAACAGAACAGGTTTGTTCCAACACACACTGATTGGGTTTTGGTTTTAAATGATTAAAAGGCTCATTTTTGGATTTATTGGTTCAATTGATTACGAAGATGTTTATTTATCACCTATTTGAAGATGAAGTGGAATTATTTGGGTTTGTGTTCTTATCATATCTCAAATGGCTTACAACATTTGGAGATAACTTGTTCGTGCTTAGAAACGATGTGACAAAGACTTGACAAATATAGCAAAGGTATGTGATTTTTCTTATGGCGCTCAATGCTCACATTTGCTATCACTCTGGTTATGTGTCTCATAGAAGATGAGGATAATTGTCAAGAGATTGCGGTCTCCTTATACATTGGTTTTGGGTATACGTTTGACGTCATGTGGATAGTACAAGATATAAGACACAAGTTTGGGTTATTCTACTTCATCATCAAATTGGTAATACTTAGTTTTCTTCATCAAGTAATCATTACATAGAGCCTACATTCAAGAAATGGTTAACATATGGGTTTCAGGGGAAGCTTAATGTTAAAATGTTTAACAATCTATATGATATATCAAGGTGAAGGTTTTTACTACTGCTAGTTATTATTACTACTACTAGTTTAAGTTTCTACTACTCAAGTTCATTTATCTTAAGGTGCGTCATGGAGGGTAATTTGAGTTGATGGAAGGCTGGATTAGGAGTGTGATAGTGGTTTGTGGTTGTTGAAATCAAAGTTGCATACTTTAGTCCCCTATCTGATTATGACAAAAAGGGGAAGAAGATTTACAAAGAAGATGTGCAACTTACAGATCCTTGGTGGAATTACATGGATTAAGGGGAAGTATGTTTCATTCATATATTAACTTCAGGGGAAGTTTGTGCTTATTTGGTTTTGTCATTATCAACTAGGGGAAAATTGTTGGGAAATATATTTTGAGTTGATAAGACAAAACAATGAATGAAAAGGAAACAAGAGGGACTTAAATGACAATTCAAGAATTCTACAAGCTGGTGGAGGATATTCTACAAAAGATAAAAGATATGATTCTTGAAGATAAAGATGAAGTTTATTAATGAATTAAAAGATTTAGTTTCCTTATACAATTATGTTTTCCTTTGTAAATCTAGATGGACTCTACTATATAAAGAGATCCATAGATATAGTTTTCTAGGTGTCAAAAGATGTAAACACCAGAAAAGTGTGTGTGTGTCTAGGCGTCAAGTCCTCTAAGTGAACGCCTAGGTTTGGTTGGTTTAGCCTCAAGGATCTTTGATTCCTTGTTATAGTTTAGATAACACGTTCTACCATTTAATCAAGGTAGAACTGGGGCTTGTAGTAGTCATGTATCATAGTGAAGATAATGATGAAAAACCTTGTTAGAGTAACATTGTTCTTGTGCTAATTCCGCTATGCATATGTTTATGTTCAATGTTATTTTATCCTAGATTAGATCTAAACAATCTGAGCTTAAACGATCTTTAGGTTTCCACAACCTAGTTCTCTATAATCTTGGCTCTGATTACCAATCTGTCATACCCCGACAATGGCGAAAACTCGGGAATGCAACATAATGATCAATCATAACACAAGATACAAAATAGAGAAAACTACATTGCATAAACTCCAAGTGCTATGAAGACCATCAACCTTGAACAAACTCAAGTGATGTCCCAAATCGCAACTAAAATCCACAATCTCTTACAATTATTCAAATGCCCACATAAGGGACCACAATCCAAACTCACTCTAATTCATCCCAATACTATAATCAAAACAACAAGCAAGCAAGACTTCATACGAAATTCCACTCGGGGTACTTCTAAGTCTGCTATCAAAATCAACAAACTACTCTTCTTTCACTTCACCTGAAAATGATACTCGAAAACGTCAACAAAAATGTTGGTGAGCTCGTAGGTTTGACCTTAAACCCAAAACTTATGCCAATATATCAATAGTGGACAATTGTGCTATATGACAGTGAATATATGCTAACAATCCAAGACATAGCATCCCTGCTAGTTGGTATGTGCTTAATTACACATACCTTTTCCATTAAAAACAGACTTAAATGACCAAAAATAGACAAAGAACTGCCAAATATATGTTTGTTTTGCATTTGTGTTGTGCAGGAAACAGATATTCACAAAAGGAAGAAAAACAAAGCCAAAAACAACAAAACTGAGCAAGGGAATGGAAAGGTGTGAAAAGATGAAGACAAATCTACGCCAAAGTCAGTCAAAGTCGAAAAGTCAACAGGAAATTCAGCCCCGACAAATTCAAAAGTTAACCAAGTGAAGAAAATACAACGTGAGGGACTAAAATTGCCAAACCTCAAGTTGTATTACAAGAATAAAAAGACAAGGGCAGAAATTGCAAATTGGGTAAAGTATAACTTTAGGAGCCAGTCTGCCAAGCCCTTAAAGTTGTATCATAAAGGGACGAATTTTGCAATAAGTATGTATAGGTTGAAGGGGCAATTTTGCCAAACCTTCAAACTTGTATTATCACATGGACGAAATTTGCAATGAAGATATATGAGATGAGGGGCCAAAGCTGCCAACTTACCCAAAACCATTTTTCCCGCCCAACAAAACCCAAGAACCAATCACGGGGTCTCTTCTCCCCTTTTACCCTGCAACCATACTGATTTATGCGTAATAGATAATAATATAAAATAAATATTTATATTTATTAATTATAAATATATCTCGACAAGTCCATTCGGTACACCTTAGTCACTTCAAAATAATCATTATACGGTTGAAAATGAAACGTTTACTCATAAAATACACTTTTAGAGAATTTTTTTTTTGTTTATTTTTGTTTCGAGAAAATTAATTGTTCGTCTTTTTAAGTGAATTTATTAAATAAATAAAATAAAATAATTATTTATTATTATTATTTAAAATCAAAAATCATGTTTTTAAGAAATTTTCTAAGTATAAACTTTTTACGAAATTTCGACATGACTCGTACGTTTATACAACGTTTTCCAAGGTTTCAAACCTTATTTTCAACATTTTTCACAAATTCGACACTTTTCGACAAAATTCCAAAATCTCAATCGTTAACGCTTACCAACATGTTTTTTCCCAAAATATCGTTCAATATCACTTCGTAAATACATTTCCACTTTCAAAAGTCCATCAAAATTCTCGTAACTACTACATATCGACAATGGTCCATTAGGACATATATAAGTCCAAAATACTATTTAATCCTTAACCAGGCCATAAATATATATATATAATATATATATATATAATATATTCTATTATGATAATATATATATATATAAATATATATATATAAAGAAGTATATACTTATATGTAGAAATAATCTGGACCACAATAAGCCCTCCCATTAAGCCGCGGCTCAAATAGACTTATTGGGCCGTGAGTCCATAAACTCCAAAATACGTATATTAAGCTTTAAAATAAGCTATTAAGCTACGTATCGCTTTTGGTTACTACCATAAGCCTCAAAAATAGTCCACAACATACGTCATAACACAAAAATAATCAAAATCAGGGAATCTACACGTGGCATATAAGCCTAAATAAGCCAAGAAATAGCTTAAAAATAAGCCTGAATAAGCCATACAAGCTACTATAAAAAATAAGCATTCTAGCATCATATATTATTCAACCATCACGAACATCAAAACTACAAAAACCCTCTTTTTCCTTTTCTTTTTACACGAACCAAACACCCCCTTTTTCTTTCGTTTCGCTTCCAAAAATCAATTTTCACAACGATCAACTTGTACAACTAACATCTATGCATCAAAATAAACCCAAAAGGACAAACGAAATTTAAATTTGAAAACTTACAAGAAAATCTTCAAATTTGTAGATTTCGACACGAACCGGACAACCCAAACGTTGTTTAAATGAATAACCAAACACTAGAATCAACCCCAAATATTTATGTCTTCATGTTTTCTTGATCAAACTTCAAAAATTATAAGAGTGTGTGTGTTGTAGGTGCGGACGAACACAAGAGAGAAGGGAGAGGATATTTTTTTGATTTTGAAAATGAACTATGTGTAAAAATGAGGATAAGGAAAGCATCTTATGTACAATTTGGACAAGGTTAGCTAAAATTAAGCCACCTTGTCTCCCTAGTCTTCTTTTGACCGGCCATGGTATCCCATGGGGTCTCGGGCCTTTCTTTTCGTGTCGGGATCACTTAAATACTCGTAAAACTCAACCGTAAAATTTACCCCAAAGTTAATTAGCATTTTTATTCACTTTAAAAATACTTTTCCATTAACCTAGAGTATTTACACGACATATTTTCACTTTACACCCTTCAAAACTCATTTGGACATTAACGGACGTGTCAGACTCGTTTTTCGGCATTTCTCAAAATTCATGGGTCAAACCACCCGGAATACACATAACACAATAATACCTTCCAAAAGGGATTATTAATCACAATAAACCACAATTCATCACATATCTCATAAAATCACCACCGTCAACACGGTACAAAAATCTGAATAAACTGACAAAAGTCAAATAGTCAAAGGACTATAAATGAAATATTCATAACACAAAAGGGCAAAGGTTACAAAATCGGCTTGTTATGTTCTGAGCGAACGCAACATCAGGGCGAGTACATCTCACAACATACATAATAGAACCCACAGCCGAGGCATATGTCACATTTTGCATGCGCTTCAATTCAGCAGGTGTTGAAGCACCTTGTGGTTTACTCAGTCTTAGCTTTTCTTGCATGGGGATACTTCCACGTTTGGAATTCTCCATGTGAAATCTCTTTAAGATATTCTTAATATAAGCACTTTGACACAAACTAATTAACCGCCATGATCTATATCTGTAGATCTTGATTTCAAGAATATATACAGCTTCACCTAAATCTTTCATAGCAAAACACCTTCCAAGGTAGGATTTTACATCTTGTAACATTGGAATGTTGTTTCCCATGATCAATATGTTATCGACATATAAGATTAGGAAAGTGACATTACTCCCACTAGCTTTAAGATATACACATGGCTCATCACGATTTTGAGTGAAACCAAATTTCTTTATTTCACCATCAAATCATTTATTCCATTGCCATGATGCTTGCTTAAGTCCATAAATAGAACGTTTCAGCTTACATACTCGGTTTGGATATTTTGGATTAACAAAACCTTCAGGTTGCTCCATATAGACCTTTTCTGAGAGATGTCCATTGAGGAAGGTAGTCTTGACATCCATTTGTCAAATCTTATAGTCATAATATGCGGCTATGGCTATAAGAATCTTAATAGCTCTAATGTCTGCAACAGGAGAGAAGGTTTCTTCATAATCAACCTCGTAGGTTTGAGTGAATCCCTTCATTACAAGACGAGCTTTAAAGGTGTGTACCGCTCCATCCATGTACATCCTTGCCAGTCTTCTTTGTGTTGTAGCCACGTGCTACCTATGGGTTTTTACGTTAGGAGGAAGTTCTTCGATGTCCCTAACTTTGTTGTCTTTCATGGATGCTTTTCCTATTAATAGCATTCAGCCTTTTTCTTTTTCAGGACTCGGGGTACCAACATTGCAGATTTTTAGTTAGAGGGCTTCACCAAAGATCCCCTTACTCATTGTTCATCAGCGTTTGTCGTAGTGACGTCTAATGACATACGATCTGAGGGCCATGGCGGGTACCTTGTGAACTACACAAATGGGAATGATTATCAACTTTAGAGGTTTATCTATTTATAGATCATCCTCTTTTTGATGTTGAGTAGTATTTATTTGAAGATAGTATCTTATTCTTGAATAATTTCAGATCTTCTAAACTCCCACTTCTTCTTGGAATTCTGCATTGTCCGAAGCAAACAAAATAATAGTACTTTGTTCTCAGGAGGTAGTTTAAAGAGAAAACCATGTTTCCTTTGGGTATAAGACAAAGTACACTAAATAGATTTGGCTTAACTTGTCAGGCTTGGTAAGAGTTTCTTGCTTAATAAGTGCCTCATAACCCCATGCTTTTAAGTAAGATAGCTTAGGGGCTTGCCCATGCCATACTTCGTATGGTGTCTTTCCAACCTTTTTAGTTGGAACCATGTTGAGAATGTGTGTAGCAGTCTCAAGGGCATAATCCCAAAAGGACTTTGGAAGAGTTGTTTGACTCATCATGAAGCGAACCATATCTAGTAGGGTTCTATTTCTCCTCTCGACTAACCATTATGTTGCGGCATGTTTCGAGGAGTACGATGGTCGATCCTATCCCATGCTTTTTTAGATTATCAAAAACTCTTGACTCATTATACTTGCCCCCACGATCAGACTGTAGTGTTTTTTATGGTCTTTCGAGCTTGTTTTTATACTTCCTTTTGAAACACTTTGAAGTTTCAAATCATTTCAGTTTATGCTTTTAACAAGTAAACGTAACCATAACGACTAAAGTCGTTAGTAAAGTGACAAAAAGTAGCTAGGCTCATGTGTCTTGACACCGATTCTAATGGGACATCATACATTCGGTGTGTTTTTGTCCAAGTAGTTCTTTGCGCCCTTTCAATTGTGTGTGTAAGATTTTTGTGCTCATCTTTCCAGACATTCAAGTGACGCATTTTTCAAAAGCCCTAGGTCAGTGATATTAAGAAGTCATATCATGTTGCAACTTACTCATATGACGTTTCTTGCTAATGTATCCAAGACGACAGTGCCACAAGAGAGCAGAGTCCAAGTTTGACTTGGCTCTTTTGTTGCTTACAGAATCATAGAACTATCTTTGTATTAGATTTAGGAAAATCCACAATTTCAAAATCCACATCCCACTTAGGACAGCACTAAAATAAACATAATATTCCTAGAGATGAAATTGCATTATCCATGAAACGGTTAACAAAACCATCGTCATACAAACGGGAAACTGAAATGATTCCTCTAGTAATAGAGGGAGCATAATGACAATTGTTCAAAATAATAACTAATCCGCTAGGGAGACATAAATGAAAAGATCCAATTGCCTTCAACGGTTGCAGCTGATCATTGCACATCGTACAAACGTAAAGCACATGGCTTAGATTTATTACTTCCATTGGACCCTGAGTTGTATTACAGATATGAGTACCACAACCAATGTCATAAACCCAATATTTATTAGGAAAAGTATAGAGTTCTATTGTGAAGATACCTGAACCGCTAGCTCATTGAGATAATTTCTTGTTCTCGAGCAACTCGGCTAAATAAGGAGGACAATTCCTCTGCCAATTCAACGGTTTCACACGCATTGTTGACTAGTTTGAGTCTTAGCAGGTTTTTCCCTCATTTGGTGGAGGTGGAATTTGGCTTGGGAACATACAGCAAGCTTATTCTTTTCCCTTCCATTGATTGTGACACCTAGCAGCCATATTGCGGTTTCTTTTGCTTGTTGTTCTTTTTCTTGGTACCTGTACTGTCGAATTACATAGAGTGCAAGGATCTTTCTTGGTCAGAGTTGGCTCATGTCGCTTCAGCAATGGCATGCAACTATTAACAGTCTTCCCTATGTATGCATACTGTATTTCTGCATCAAAACTGTCAAATGCTTTGCGTAGAGAGATCAAAAATAAGACTTACTCCAAGGTTAAGTGACACGGGGTGACCCAGACGCTCCAGATTGTCTATATAGCTCTTCATCTTTAGAACATATGAGCCTACAGACTTTCCTTCTTCCTGTTTGCAAGAGTGAAAGTCTCTCACAGTCTAAGTTGTGTCATGATCTGCTTGTTGAGCAAAACAGGAGTTTTTTTAACTACTGTAACATCTCATAAGCACCAAGGTTTTTTAGATTTCATTGGATTTTTGATTCCATGGTCATGAGCATGAGTCCATCAATTTCTTTTGATCCTTTAACTCATGTAGCATGAGCTGCAAGAGCTTCTGGAGCAACTTGCTCACCAGCTTGAGCTGGGACAGGAGCAAGAGGAATTGGCTGCTCTAGTTAATCCAATTTATCCTTAACTGATAGTACAATCCTAAGTTGTCAGTACCAGTAAATAAAGTTGGGTCCAGTTAATTTTTGTTTCTCGAAGAAAACCCCTGAAAACCGAATTGTTAACGACCGAGGTAGTCATCTACAATCAGAAAAAGTTCAAATAATTAGTATTGTCGATAATTAAATTCTTAAAACTACCTAATTAATTACTAATAAGACTAAGATCCAACTTGACCTCCCACTTATTACCGGAGGTCTGACCAACGCGTAAACAAGTAGGGCAAGAGGTAAGCGACGAGCGTTAATTGCATAGAATGCAACTCTTAGTTTTATGAGACTTATGACATTAGTAACTCTTATAGTAATGTCAAGTGCATATTTTGTCTCATCTTATGCCTCGGGTCCGAGGGTTCTGGACCGGTAAACTCAATTTAAGTAGACCAAAAAAGAATGTGCAAAAATTGACATAGATCTAACCTCTGAAAAAATTTGCCATGGGTTGGAGAGGCCCTGAGGTCTGACCAGAGAGGTCAAACCAAATGCACGTGTTCTTAATTTTGGCTGGACTATGGACTTAAAATTTCACATAAGGGTATACACATAAATTTTTACAAAATATGCGACCAAAAAACATGTACAAGAAGCATGCAAAACATCTTGTAGCACAAGTTAAGAAAAACATTTTGTTAACCTTTTAATGTAGACAATCAATTTTGAAAAAGTTTTTGGTAGCTCCATTTTTGGACTGCACAAATAAAATAGATGCGGAGATAAACAGGTCAGCGCAAACCTTATTAAAAACCTGACTTCTTTTGGGAAGCCTTAGCAACCCGCCTTAAACTTCTCTTATAGTTTGTTCACAATGGGTAAGCCGATTTTCTAATTTATTTAATTGTCTGCTTTAAAATGTTAAGGTACACCCCTTTGATAAACATTGTTTTATATGTGCTAATATCGCGGGAATAATTACAAATTGATCAAACCCTATATTGTACTACTACATGTGTCCAAAAACACAAGTTCTTCCAATAATTGCCTCATATGCCGAAGCATGTAGTGGCGTAGGAGAGGACTATAGATCAATTTAACCCTAGAAGTCCAGTAAAGCCATGGTCAATTAAGCCATGGTGCAGTAGTGATTCATCATATGATAAAAGCATATAAAAACTAAAATTACACAAGAAACCAAGTTTCATAGTTTAATGTCCGTATTTATTTGTCCTAAAAACCCAAGTTTTGCAAATAACACATAACTGGTCACAAGGAGTATATTAATTATGTGTGTAATTTATCAGACATGTTCAAACCAAGTTTCTTTAAGCATTGGTTATTTTTTTTTATATAATTTTTTTTTTTTTTATTTTTTATATTTTTAAACTACTATTTTTTTTATAATTTATTTTAATCCGTTTTAGAGTTTCATAAAGTCCATTTGCATATATTCAGTAGTCACATGGAATATCACATATAAGCAATTAAAACAGACAGAAAAATAGGATGAGGTGAAGACAGACTCTATATAGAAAGCTGTAAATCATTATAATGCGCCCCAAGTTTCTCAAAAGGGGTATTCCCCAAACGGAGATACAAAAGACTCCCACTAGGATTTCTGCTAAGTGCCTAGATCGCCACATGCATACATATTATCATGTTTGACTGCGTGAGTCATTATAAGTCTGTAGGATTAGAATAGAAACATGACAGATTTAATTACTTTTTAATTTTTAATCTATTCTTCTTGTTAACAAGTAACATTAGTTTAGATTCTATGTCTTTATATATTCTTTATGGCAAGAATTGCATATTGTTGCCATAATTTTCCAATAAAACAATAAATAAAATGTTTTCTTATGCAGCCTTAGCGTGTATTATTAGTGTGTAACCCATAAACACTAAACGAGGATGACTCGTGATGCCACTGTTGGGATTTAAGAACTAGTTAACCAATAACTACGAGTACGCAGCGGATATGGATCTAGTTTGGCACATATGATTAACACATAATAATATAAGAAAACTAACCTCTTGATGAATGTCTTGCACAAATAAAACACAAACCAAACGAATCTAAATGCCTTTGAAGCTTAGTTGTTAATATACCACTTCTATGGTTGCTCATACACAAACAGTAACAAGTTGCGCAGATGGCTAACTTGGCTTCACGTTTATACCAATACAACCTGAATCAAGTACCAAATCAACCCAATTGAACCTGTACCGAAAATCAGAAAGATGAAGCTAAGGTATGTATTAGGGCTCACATGATATCTTTTTAATTTTTATAATAAAAACCTTCAATTTTTTTCTTTTTTAGTAATTATTGTTTCTGACCTTTTAGCCGACTAATCACGGGTTTTGATCCCACTGCCACACAGACTCAAACCATATAAATCCCTCTTTTTTTAGGAGGTTGGCGTGGCCACTTCAATGTTGTTTGTAGGAATTGAACTAGGCCATAAGCCATTTTGCCACTAGGCCACCCTTGAGTGCTTAATAAAATCCTTCACTTGATTTGCATATATTTTTAGTAATTCTTATAAACTTCACTTGATGTGCATTTTTAATTCTAAAGATGCATGTTTTTATATATACTAGATGAATACCGGCGCAAAACAACGGTATATAGCGGCGAGTAATTATACTTGTCAACTCAGTGGTTCTTGTGTAACTCTTGGTGCAACACTTACGGATTTAATTTGTAGTCATTGCGAGAAAATAGTTTTTGGGTTATAAACTAAAATTTTTAAAATATTAATATAGTGGTGGAGGTTGTTACCATTAGGTATTATAGGGTTTATACATTACTCAAACTTAAGCATTATTTTAAGTTTGAAGAAATGCACTTGCATACATTACTTTATAACTGTCTTATATAGATATTAGTCCTTCTATAATTTATTGGTAAGAGTAAAATAAAGAAAGTTGGTGGAAATAAAAGAAGTTGTGAAGAAAGTTTTTGTATAAACGTATACATTTGATGCAAAAAAAATCGGTTTGTGCATTAAAATTCTGTATAAATTATGTATCTAAAGTTAGTCTAATATGAAAATTTTGTGAATTTGATGGGGTAGTAATGAGGAAAAAGATGTCTGACGGGGACGTGGGCGTGGGAAGATTAGAAAGAAATATGTACTTGTTGAGGAAGACTATAGAACTATGATGATTCACTTTGAGAGAAGTCGGGGTTTTACCGTTGCGTGGGATGTCAAACTCCTGCAGGAGGAGGTTTCTTTTAATGGGAAGAAATTCAATAGTGTCTTTTCAGTCCTCGATGATGATGAAGATGAGGAGGGAGATATTAATAAGAAAGACGGCGTCATTATTGACCCTAATCTAGAAGAACTCGAAGAACAAGAAGAAGAAGAGACTCCTTCAATCATAAAGTTTTCTTGTAAAAAAAAGCCATCCAAGAAGAAGAACGTTAATGATTTTCCAAATAACAAATAAGAACATGTGTCAGAAGAGGATGTCCGTGACAAAATCCATTGCACAACTCGGTTGAAATTTCCTCTCAATCTGCCACAAGAGGAGGAACATACGGCCGGGATGAAGCTATATACTTAGATAATAATGCATGTGGTGTTGATGTGTAATTTGTAGAGTGCAGTGCTAAAAGAAGAAAAGAAAAGGAGAAAGAAAAAGAAACGAAGGTGGTGCCAGAGAAGAAAAAACTGTTGAACAACCAAATTAGTATAAAAAAATAGCAGCTAAGAAGATGCCAAAACCATGTGATGGTGAGAAATGCTCGAAAGGCTTGCAGGCTTAAAGAAGCAGAGAAAGAAAAGGAACGAAGAAGAAGAGAAATAAAAAGAAAGAAGAGGAGCGTTTAAGGCACGAGGTAGCCGAAAGAATTACGCAATAGAAGAAACGGTTGAAAAAGGAACGAGCTAAACAACTGAGGATCAAAAAGAGAGAAGAAGGGAAACCTTTGACAGCAAAGCAAAAGGCAAAAGCAGAACGACTGGAGTCCATGAGGAATCTAACAATAACAAGAACAAATGTCGTTAAAAGCCCCTTAAAAAAACCTAAATACGTAACAAGGAATTCATCAAAGCCGACGACCTCCAACCAAGAAGACTATTGATGTTTAAAAAACAAGGTGATGATGATGGATGATGTGCATGGAAACTTGGTGGTGGAGAACAAAGAGGTTTCAGAAGTTGAAGAGAATGGTAGTAACAATGAAGAAGACGACAATAAGGAGTGGGATGCAACGAGCTAGAACGACACTGATCTTAGATTGCCTAGTTTAAGTGCTTTTACTAACGAGGAGGAGGAAGTTACTGAACGTGAACCTAAACTTGTAGCCCAAAAGGTGATTAAGAAGAAGGAAAGTCAACCAGCTGATACGTACAAACCTAAACAACGGCAACAAGAAGGCGAGGCTGTTATGGTTATAGATGATAAAAAGATAATCGAAGAAGTAGTGCTGTGAAGAAAAGAATAGATACTTCATTAGGTCCTCGATTTGATGCATTTTGGTCATTGTTGATGTAAGGGAAAACCAGTTGCTTGACTCTATTAGAAGGACTAATATTCAAGAAGGTGAGGATAGAGGAATCACATAACAAATTGGTGCCACTTACATTCCAACTCACAACTTTCGGGAAAAAAAAACTAAGGGATTAAATGCCGTGCAAAGCTCAACCGTCTTCTGGTTACTAGTTATTGATAACTAGGAACGGTGGATTTAAGAACTTAAGGTCTCGGGGTTCTGGCTTATGTGATATTGCCATTTTGGTTTTTGACATTATGCATGGTTTGGAACTGATGAGGTGTTATTTTATACACTTTTTTAGAGTCGTTTAACCTCAAATATCGTTGTGTTATGCCCAAAATAGTGTATATCGTTCCTTTTTAGGCTATTTCTCATTTGGATGACTTTGGATGAATTAACGTAACTTGGGGCTCATTTGGAGAAATAAACGGACGTAGATTAATCGAAAAAAAAAAAAAAAAAAACAAACAACAAGACTCTATGAAGATTTGTGCTCACAGAGACTAGAGATGGCGTCACGCATCATACACGCGTCGTCATACTCCATATAGTGACAGCGTCACATATCTCTCGACGGCGTCAGCCCGCACCGACTCAAACGCAGATCTAGAAGATTCATTTTACGACGGCGTCACGGCTAAAACGCGACGCCGTCGCGTTGATTTTCTTATATATACAAACCCGAATTTAGGGGTTTGAGGGTGTAACTTTAGAATAAAAAGAGGGTACGAACCCTAGTTCGTTTAGCAAAGTTGTAGCGACGATTTTAGGCTTAAAATCTCTATTGTAATCTCTTCCAAATCTGTTTTTATTCAAGTAGGATTTTACTTAATCATTCAATATGTCTATGTGTTGTTTGATTCTTTGTTCTTGCTTTATTCTTAACATGCTCGGCTAAACATATTATTGTGTTTATTTATGATTGTATGAAACCTAGAATGTAGATCTTAGTGATGTTGCCTCTTGTGATGGATGTGCACGTTAGGCTTTAGAAAACTAGCTTTCTGTCAATAATCGCTGTTGATATGTCTAGGGAAACGTGATTATGTAGAAAGGATACAATCGGGTAACAGTCTTCATACTACCTTGCCCCCTAATATGGTTGATCCACTTTTATGTAGACATTGTTTAAGTGATAGAAACTTCTTTTAAAAAATCTTTTGAAGATGAGAAACTGATATTTTTGGTTATTTTTCTTAAAAACAACATCATTAAAAACAAGATTTCTCTCGTTTACATAAATAAATGCACTGACACGTACACTTATTTGAAATAGGAAGCAAGGGTTATGTTGCAAAGTAAACACAAGCCTTTGAATGAATATAAAGTAATTCATTCCTGAGAAAAATTCATTTCCCATTGTGAGGCCAAGTTCTCTTTTTGAAATACTTGCCTTTAAGATGATGACCGGGTTGCTATCTGAAATAATAGCAAGCCATATGACATATTTTCTATTCAAACTTTATTTACAGCTTTGTACCATTACTGAATGGCATTTCTGAAGCCGTAAATATTATCGATGCTAGAAAACATGTCATGAAAACCTATTTTTGTATTTTTTTAATTTTGTATTTGCTTTTTATGATTTTATATTTTTATATTCTTTTTTGAAAAATTTATATAAAATGAAAAATCTTTTTGGGTTTTCTAATTTTTTTATATACATATAATACACAGGATATTTAACGAGTTTCCACCATTACTCGTCTTCCTCCTCTGTCAGACGTTTTAGCGTTTCTGGAGACATGCTTCTCATACCTAGCTTTTCGATCAAGAAGTTGAATCTTTCTCTTGGCAATGGTTTGGTGAAGATGTCAGCCAGTTGATATTCCGTCTGAACAAAGTAAAGTTCCACTATTCCATTCTCCACCCGCTCCTTTATAAAATGGTAGCGTACATCAATGTGCTTTGCTCTTGAGTGTTGAACATTGTTGCAGCATAGAGCAATTGCACTTTTGTTGTCGTAGTACAGAGGAATCTTATTGAATGTAAACCCATAGTCTTTTAGCTGTGATCGCATCTATAGGATTTGAGAAAAACACCCAGATAAGGCAATATACTCAGCCTCTGTACTCAAAATCGCAGTGATCTTTTGCTTCTTGGAAGACCAGCTAACAAGTTTATCACCTAAGAATTAAGCGCTTCCTGATGTACTGCGTCTAGTGTCCTGACATCTTGCGTGATCTGCATCTGCATATGTTGTTAGAGACATATCAGTATCCTTCGAGTACCAGAATCCCATATTAATTGTTCCCTTTAGTTATCAAAAGATCTATTTAACCGCATTTAAGTGCTTTTCGGTAGGCTTTGCCTGATACTGGGCACTGGTATGTGCTTAAATACACATACCTTTTACCTTTAAAAACAAGCTAAAATAACCAAAAACGGACTTAAAATGCCAAAGATACGCTTGTTTTGCTAATTGTATTGTGCAGGAACGGATAACCAAGAAAAGGACGAAAAACAAAGCTAAAACGACAAAACTGGACTCGGAATGGAAAAGACTGTGAAAGACAAAGCCAAAACAAACCGGAAAGTCACTCCAGTCAAAAGTCAACGAGAAAAGTCAAAACTGTTCCAAAAGTCACAGTCCAACCCCAGGGGCCCAAAGTCCAAAGAAATATAATTTAGGCTGAAATGCCAGACACCTAAACTTATATAAAAAGAAGAAAAGAGGAAAAGAAAAGACAAGGGCTGATTTTGCAATTTGCTCAAAGTAACAAGTAGGGGGGCAAAACTGCCAACCCCCCTAACTTGTACTCCACAAGGACGAAATTTGCAAAGAGTTATATAACTCTTGGGGACTTGTTTTGCCAAGTCCCCAAAAGTTATTTAACCACAAGGACCAATTGTGCAATGAAACAATAAACTTGGAGGGACCATTTGTGCCATCTACTCAAACACACACTCTGTTAACAGACCACAACCTCTTTTCCCGCCTCTTTTTCCCTCTCAAACACACTCACGGGTGTTTGCACCCGTTTTTACCCCATGAATCTTCATCCCCTCCATGGATAAACATCTTCCCCCTCCTCCACTACCTTTCCCAGCAACATATGTGCCAACTTGGCAATCCCACACCCCCCAAGACCAAAGTCGACGGCTTAGATTGATTTTCAAGATTGAAGGGCCAAGATTAAGGGCTTTAAACCTCTCACAAAACAAACACACCTGTGTTTGTGTGTCTACAAACAAGCACAACAAAGAGAAAGAAGAAAGAAGACCTAGTGTAGATTTTCGGCTATAAATAAGCCTTGTAAGCCATTGTGGCAAATATTCAGTTTTCATCCCAAGTTGTATTCAAGTTTTATTAAGTTTTTATTGTAGTTTTAAGTGTTTTTAATATGTTAAATGCTTTTATGCAATTGAAATTTTCAGTTTTAATAAAAAATTTAAGTTGTTTTTACTCAATAAGCTCTCAATAAGCTCATTAGAGCTTATTCTTTCTAATAAGCTCTAATTCAGCTTAAAATTTGTTATAAGCTCTTTTATATTGTTTTAATTTGAGTTCAATTCGTAAAAGTTCCTTTAAGTGTGATTTTGAAGCCTTTTGGAAAATAAGCTCATATAAGCTTATTGAGCTTATTGTTCATAATAGAGGCAAGGGCCATTAGGAACAGGGTTTTTAGGCACTCACTTCAAAAGGTGGCCTTAGTTCGTTCTGAGACAACAAAAATCCAAGGTCTCATTTTCTAAATTTCATTCTAGCTTAATTTCTAGCTTAATTTCTAGCTTATTTGCTTTCAACATTTGTTAACCCATTAGTTTAGGCTCATTAGTTAGCTGTTTTTAAGTCTTTAGTGCATGATCTTGTGTTATACTACTAATCTCTCAAAATCTGTCATAATAGGGGTAATAAGGCTAGCTGAGAAACTAGCTTATTTCCTTAATATCAGTATTTTAGTTTTAAAATAGCTTAAATAGGTTAAAAACTACAGAAGAAATAAAAGTTTTTTTTAGTTTTAGCTTAAAAATGGATTTTAACCACTCTTTGGTTTGACAGTTTTTAGATAAAGGGGTGTTTGGCACAAGACCAAAACGGGTCAAAAAGGGTTTTGGCATGGGTTATGGTTACTTGGTCAATTTAAGCACAAAGTTTTAGTCACTCTTAAGCTGTTTTAAAAACATTTTATTGAGACAGATGTTTTCCAAGTTTTACTAAAACCTCTTTTGAAACTGTTTAAGGTTAAGAAAACCCCACAAGTGCTTATTTGATTAAGCACTTGTGGTTTGAGTTTAAACACAAAAAGGTGTGGATTTGAGTGTAAAAAAGGGCTGTCCACAAGCCCTTTGTCCTTTTGACTTTGTGGGTCAAATTCACTTAAACATTTCTGTCACAGTTTCTCAAAACCAAAGGACCCTTTTTCATTCACAAAAATAAGCAAGTAAAATTAATTTTCAAAAGCTCAAAATTGGTGCACAAGCCCCTTGGCTATAGCACTCAATCTGTTTGAGCTTATTTGTGATTTTAGAGCTTATTTGACAGCTTAAAATAAGCTGTCAAATAAGCCCTTGAGCTTTGCCTTAAAGTTCCCCTGGTGCAAAGGAGAAATTTTAGGCTCATTGTCTCCAGCCTTTAAGCACAATTATAAGCCCAAGTATATTTGGGCTTAATTTCTAGAGCATAAAAGCTCTAGTATAAGCCCTCAAAGTCTCACCCTTGGTTATAAGCTTATTTGTGATCGTATTTCTAAGCCCAAACATCCTCTTGGCGTATTTTTGAATCCCTTAGCAGAGGAATTGCTTAAGTTTGATTTTAACTTATTCAGCTTATTCAATAAGCCAAACTGTTTCCCAAGAGCTTTTTAGGTTAAGCTAGATTATTTAGTTACTTATTTCCTTTTTTCTACTATTTGTCCTACTTTAAAGCACTTTAGCTCTTTAAGCCTTTAGTAAGGCTTGTCTGCATTTTAAGCTTCCACAGCTTATCTAGCTTAGCTTCTTCCTTTTTCGTTTAGCTATTTAGTGTAGTTTAAGTCCCTAGCTTATTTGCCTTTGTCTTACTTACTTCAACTTTAAGAAAGACCAAAAAAAGACTTAGTTTTTTTTAGCTTTTAAAGCTTCTTAAGCTGCTGTCACCCTTAAGCTTATTTTATAGCTTATTCTTTTGACCAAAGTCAAAAGTGTCTTTGTTAAAGTTGTTAATTATAAGCTGTTCTTTAACTTTCATGTTTTGAGTTTTTGCTAAAAATCACTTTTTAATAAGCTAAAAAATAAGCCATGTCGTAAGGTTTGTTTTGTACTCTTTTTCATAGTGTAGGGTTACCCGTTTTCACACAAGTGTAAATTTAATAAAGTTAACCCGCCTACCCTTTAGTTTAGATTTGTACACTTTCTACCCTAGAGTTTTAAAAAAAAAAAAAAAAGGGGAAGATACTTGGTCCGGGTGAGCAAGACTCGAACCCGGGACCAAGCAATACATCCCCTTTATCCCACACACACTTAACCACTGCGCCCTTGGGTCTTTTTCGTTATAGACCCAAGGGCAAACATATTTAAGGGGGTTTTCCCCAAATAAGCTAATAAGCTGTTTAGCTTATTTTCGGGGCTTATTGCTTAAGCTGTGTTGGGTTTGTTATTTTTCGTAGGACCTCTATAGTATAAAGTATTTTTTGTAAATTTTTCAGAATTTTTTGTAAACGTTTAATATTTTTTATAATTTAATTTAGTTAAAAGTTTATTTAATTCATAAAAAATACAAAAATTATCAAAAAAATATTTTGCTTTTTTAGAAAATTTTCTTTTATCATCTAGTTTGAAAGGAAAAATATAAAATTTTCGTAGGGTCAATTTTTATAACTTTTCATCTTTTAAAGAACGGGGTCCGGGTTACGGGTTTTTGTTTTGACTCGTTTTTGGGTCACTAAGAACTCCTTTTCCGTGATCTAGTCTTTTTCATTCTTCGTTTTGACCCGCTAATAGTTTAAGAAGTGAAAAAATTTTCCGTAGGGTTATTTTTAAAAGAATTTTAAGGTTTTCCCCCCCTTTGTCCGGTAATTCCGGGCCTTCGTTTTTCTAGTTTAATTTCGTAATTTTAGGTTTTTTCTTAAACGTTTTAGGTCCGTTATTGTTTAATTTGCTTTTCAACTTCCAAACCATTCCATTCCAGCAAACTCAAATCTTCGATCGTATCGATTTACATTTCCACAGCCTCGTTGGTGGGATTTAACGACCCGGGAACATTCTATACTACTATCTCGTATCATTGACTCTACTTTTTAGCCTAATCTTACTATATATTTGATATATTTATTATATTATATATATAATTTTTAAGGTGTAAGATCAGAGCGGAATCAATTTTTGGCGCCGTGGCCGGTGGGGGAGCTGTGCCAATCCGTTTATCTTTACTTTTGACCATTCTTGCGTTTGGCATTTGTGTTTGAAGCTGTGAATATTATATAAAAAAAAAGTACAAAAATATTTTCATTTTCTTTTAGTATAATTATCATTTAAAAAATTAAAAAAAAAGAAAACCAAAAAGATAAAAACATTGTCTTTAATTATCAATAAAATTCACAAATTGGTAAAATACCAAAATATAATATTCTCAACTGAGGTATTATCATAATAACTTCCGGTGAACTTGTTGGTTCCCAACTCGAACAAAAGATTTAAAAACTTGCCATTTGTGTCTCTTACGACGTACGGCTCACCTTGAAAAGTTAAACAAACTATAAAGTGGGTATAAGGAGGGTTGTTCCGAGGAACTACGACCCGAAAGGAGAAATAAGCTTCGCGCTATTCCTACTCCTCCGCTCACCTGTGCGTTTATCTTTTTGAGAGCTACCGTGAAGTAAGTAGATTATTTGGTTTAAGTTGTCTTATCTCATTGTCCGGTAAAATCAATTGTGAATAAATCATTGAAAAAAAAAAAATTAGTGTAAATTTTCTTTTTAAAATTTCTATTTTTGTGCATGCGCACTCGTTCTCAAGCCCGTAGACGTCGACAACCACAAGTCCGACAAACTTCTGTTGAATCATCCAATCTTGAGAAACCTGATAATCCTCCCATAGTTACGATGGCTGATAATCGTACTATGGCGCAACTGCTCGAAGCACCCACCGAGGGTTACGAGGATGCGATAGTTATTCCGGAAATCACCGCGAATAACTTTGAGATCAAGCATGGTCTTCTGAATCTTGTCCAAAACAAGCAATTTTTTGGAAATGATAAAGAAGACCCACATGCTCACATCC
The DNA here is from genome assembly GCA_026074375.1 of Tanacetum coccineum. Classification (NCBI taxonomy): domain Eukaryota; kingdom Viridiplantae; phylum Streptophyta; class Magnoliopsida; order Asterales; family Asteraceae; genus Tanacetum; species Tanacetum coccineum. Next base: position 27,771 of record BQNB010031925.1, on the reverse strand, counting down.
GTTATTTCAACAAGATCACTTCTACGATGAAGATTCCGAACGTACCAAATACGTCGGTTAAACTTATGCTTTTCCCGTTTTCTCTCGAAGGGGCAGCCCGGATATGGCTGGAAAAAGAACCCCCTCGGTCGATTGAAACATGGGATGATCTTGTTTCGAAATTTATTAACAAATTCTTCCCTCCCTCTAAAACGACAAATCTCAGAAATGAAATCACGAGATTTCAGCAAAAATTTGATGAGACGTTTTATGAGGCTTGGGATCGTTTCAATGATCTTTTAAGGGGATGCCCTCATCATGGGTTTTCAGAATTGCATCAACTCGATACATTCTATAATGCCCTAAACTCAATTGATCAAGATTCATTGAACTCTGCTGCCGGTGGTAACTTCTTAGACAAAATGCCTCGAGAATGTTTAAAAATCATCGAGAGCAAGTCTAAGGTACGTCAATCAAGAAACAAAGCTGTTGTAGCTAAAATGAGTACAAGCTCTTCCACCCAAGCAGTCTCATCTGATGTTGCTGAACTCAAAGACATGGTTCGGGCATTAATTCTCGATAGAAAGAACCAAACCCCAGCTTCCGCCCCCGTAAAAGCGGTTGAACAAAGTTGTGTAACTTGTGGGGGAGGTCATTCTTATCAAAACTGTCCAGCCACTAACAGCAACATGTACCATGACAATATCCAAGAGTATGTGTCCCAGGCCGCTGCGGCCAATTTCAACCAAGCTAATTCTGGTTATCGACCTCCGATGGTCTCAAATCAAATTCGACCTCCTGGTTTTCCTCCCATTCAGAATCCTCATGCAAATAGTCAAAACAATTTCAATCGAGGAAATAACTTCAATCAAAACAGAGGAAACAATTTCAACCAAGGTCAGATTTATCGACCTCCGGTTCATCAACCAGTAGTTAATCAACCAGTAGCTCATCAAGGACCTGCTCCTCAGACACACGGTGTGTCAAAAACAGATTTTGAAAGATATGTCACAGCCAATGATGCAGTGTTGAGAAACATGCAAAACCAAGGTCAAAACTTGCAATCCCAAATGGCAAATTTGACTGACATGCTTTCAAAATTTGTTACTGCTAATACAGCTTCTACTTCCGGTTCTGGAACTCTTCCTGGTAACACTATTACCAACCCTAAGGAAGATTTAAAAGGTATCACTACCCGAAGTGGTGTTACCATCCAAGGACCGAAAGCAGTTAATCATGACACCGAGGTGACAAAGGACACGATGCCTCCTACTAATAACGGAAGCACCGAAGACGTCCAACCTCCTATTGTTCAAATTCAGTCTCGTAATCCAAATCCTGAGCCCAATGTTGCTCCTGTTGTTACTCCAGTTCCTAAAGCATCAATTCCATTCCATCACGAAGAAATGAATGAAAGCGCAAGGAAAAAAGCTAACGACCAAATCGAGAATTTTACGAAATCATTAAGATTAAGTTTCGAGATAAGCTTTTACCGATGCTTGAGTTGCTCATGCCTAAATTGCTTCCGACATTAAAGACCTTGATTGGAAACTAGGAAAAATTGAGCGAATTGCAAGGACTCCTATTAATGAGAACTGTATCCAGCGGTCATCCACAACAAGTTTACCAAAGAAACTTGGGGACCCTGCCGATTTCTAATTCCATGTGAATTTACGGGGATTAAACTACATGCAACGCATTGGCCCGATCTTGGTGCTAGCATTAAATCTCATGCCCTTCTTCTGTTGGAAAATCTCGCTTCTTCCCTGAACTAACCCCAACTTGCATGACGTGAGCACTAGCAGATCGTTCAATCACTGAACCAATCGTATTGCTAAAGACTCCGTCTATGGAGGGAAAGTTCCAATTTCCAGCTGACTTCGTATTGTTGTTGATTTTGAACCAGACCCAAGTGCCTTTAATCCTCGGGCGATGTTCTTGAAACCATTCATGCACTGATAGGATGTTTATGAAGGCCGATACCCTTCGTTGTTGGCAAGGAGCATCACATTCAACCTGGACCAGACTTCAAAATACACAGCTGATTACGACTATATGACGGCAAACAAAAATTTGACGTCATCGAAATGGCTTGTGATGAGTATTCTCAAGAGGTCCTAGGATTTTCAAACGTGATCGCGAGTGGCAATCCCACTCCATATTTTGAGCCTATTGTTTCTACTGCTTCTCCAAATCTCACTCCTTTCGGGGACAGTGATTTTCTCTTAATGGAAGAAGCAGATTCGTTTCTTGCTCTGGAAGATGATCCAACTTCATCTGAAGTTGATCCTACTTACCAGGATCCTGAGGGGGACATCCTGATTCTAGAAGCAATTTTGAACAGTGAACCACCACCCCCCCTCCCAAATCATGAACAATATATGCCTGGAGGTAGGAAAGAACTCAAACTCTGTGAAGCTAAAACCGTTGAATCTTCCGTTAATGAACCTCCCGAGGTTGAACTCAAGGAACTGCCACCCCATCTTGAGTACGCATTTTTAGAAGGTGACGACAAGTTGCCTGTCATAATTGCTAAAGACTTAAAAGATGAGGAAAAGGCAGCACTTCTCAAGGTTCTTAAGTCCCACAAGCGAGCCATCGCTTGGAAACTCTCCGACATAAAGGGTGTTAGCCCAGAATTTTGTACTCACAAAATTCTAATGGAAGAGGACTATGAACCATCTGTGCAAAGTCAAAGAAGGGTAAACCCAAAAATCCACGATGTTATCAAAAAGGAGGTTGAAAAACTCCTTGACGCTGGATTGATTTACCCCATCTCTGACAGCCCTTGGGTGAGCCCGGTACATTGTGTACCTAAAAAAGGAGGTATGACCGTCATCACAAATGAAGAGAATTGATCATGATTCCTATCGTTGGTCACGGGATGGCGAGTATGTATTGATTACAGAAAACTTAATGAAGCCACCCGGAAAGACCACTTCCCATTACCATTCATGGACCAAATGCTCGAAAGACTAGCAGGAAACGAATACTACTGTTTCCTCGATGGCTTCTCGGGTTACTTTCAGATCCCAATTGACCCAAAAGATCAAGAAAAGACAACATTCACATGCCCATACGGAACTTTTGCTTATCGTCGCATGCCTTTTGGGCTATGCAATGCTCCGGGGGCAACGTTCCAAGATGTATGTGCATCTTCACGATTAAGATTGAAAAAAACGATGGAAGTATATTATTGATGAATTTTCGGATCCCTTATGGAGACTCTTTTCTACGTGCCTAACCATTTTAGAAAAGATGTTTAAGCGGTGGTGAATACCCAATTAGCTCTAAACTGGGAAAAGAGCATTTCATGGTAAAGAGGCATTGTACTTGACATAAAAATTTCAAAGCGGACTTGAGGTTGAATAGAGGCTAAAGTCGAATAATAGCTAAAACCCCCTCATCCGACTTCTTTCAAAGGTGTCCGTAGTTTCCTTGGGCCACGCTGGTTTTTTACCGACGATTCATTCATGACTTCTCGAAAAATGCCGTCCTATGACTCATTTTGCTTGAAAAGGAAACCATTTTCTTTTCTGAAGATGTATCGATTCTTTTAATACACTAAAAGAAAAACTAACTGATGCTCCTATCTTAATTGCTCCCGACTGGGACTTGCCTTTTGAACTGATGTGGCGATGCTAGCGACTTCGCATTTGGGGCAGTCCTCGGGCAAAAGAAAAAACAAGCATTTTCAACCTTACCTATGCTAGCAAGACATGAATAGCTCAACTCACACACACTACAGAAAAAGAATTACCTTGCTGTAGTGTAATCTTTGAGAAATTTCGTTCAATATCTTGTCATGTCCAAAAGCATAGATGTATACTGAATTCACTCTACCAACAAGTATCTCATTGCCAAAAGGATGCTAAGGCAAGACTCATGCGGTGGATCTTATTGCCCAAGAGTTTTGACATTGAAGTTCGAAGACAAAAAAGGATGCTGAAAACTTGCTGGCAGATCATCTTTCAAGACTGAAAACCCTCACCAAGATAAGTTTCTGAGAACAAGGAAATAAAATGAAAGCATTTACTCTCGAAACCCTTGGATCTATTGCTCTTAAAGATTATAGTACCCCATGGGTATGCCGATTGCAAATTACCATGCGGGGGAAATTTGGTTATCAGGGAATGACATCCCAACAAAAAAATAAATTCTTCAAGGATGTCAGCATTATTTCTGGATGATCCCTCCCTGTTTAAAACTTTGCAGATCAGGTGATAAGACTGTTAGTGTTCTGGCAAAAGCTTAGACATTCCAAGCTTGTCATAGTGGTCCTACCTGGGGGACACTATGGTAAGCAATAACACACCAAAAAATCTTCGATTCAGGATTCTATTGGCCCACCATCTACCAAGGATCCCATTGACTTTGGTCACCCATTGTGACATTTTGTCAACGTCAAGGAAAAATTTACGCAACCGTGTATGAGATGCCACAAAACTCCATCCAAGTTTGCGAAATCTTTGACATCTGGTGCATTGAATTTTAATGGGCCGTTTCCCGTCTTCAAAAGGAAACAAGTACATACACGTGGCTGATGACTATTTGTCAAAATGGGTTGAAGCCAAGCTCTCCCCACCATGATGCCCGAGTTAGTTTGCAAATTTTGAAAACTCTCTTCTCATCGATTTTGTGCACCCCGACTATCATAAGTGATCGCGGAACTCATTTGCAATGACCAATTTACAAAGGTCATGCTTAAGTATGGAGTAACTCATCGTCTCTCCACCGCTTATCACCCACAAACAAGTGGGCAAGTTGAGGTGTCAAATCGTGGTTTAAAGCGTATTCTTGAGAGAACCGTGGGAGAAAATCGTGCCTCCTGGTCGGGACAGTTAGATGATGCTTTATGGGCCTACCGCAACAGCTTTACAAAAACACCCATCGGGTGAACTCCTATAAGCTTGTGAACGGAAGGCATGCCATCTACCCGATCGAGCTTAGAGCACAAAGCCTACTGGCTCTCAGCATACAAATTTTGATATTCAAACAGCGGGTGATCACAGAAAGTTTCAATTGAATGAACTAAATGACTTCGTGATCAGGCCTACAAGAACTCTTGTGATCTATAAAGAGAAAACAATGAGTATTAAACGATGCTAAGCATCAAAAACCGCGTTTTCACAAAGCCACAACGTTGGTGATCGTGTCCTCCTCTCAACTCTAGACTGAAGATATTCTCGGGTAAATTGAAATCCCTTTGTGCTGGACCATTTACCATTGTCCAAGTTTTTCCCTTATTGCACCACGAGTATACTCAAAACTCCGGGCCCAACTTAAAGTGAATGGTCATCGTACAAACATTACTTTTGGAGGAGACATAATCCAACCGAGTATCCCGGATCTCCAAACGTTTCCCATGGAACCACTAAAATCGGTGGAAGCGGTCAAGCATCGGGACCCTAAACAAGCGCTTCGTGGGAGGCACCCCATGCTTATCCGTAGTAGTAATAAATAAGTGTTTTTGTGTGAGAAGGCTTTCATTTTCCATTACCCGTGTTTTGTCCATATTTTGTGTGCTTTGTATGTATTTCCAGGAATACCCGGGATTGTGAAGACTCTCATACTTGCAGTATTTCACATGAGTTTCACATCCTCAGCTTCAGTTTGGGAATCCAGTATCCAAATCTAATCGACTAACGTTTTATCTTTTGGCACACTTCATAAACGGCCTTAGATTTACGTAGATACCCCTTTGAAACATCGAGGACGATGTTTAGTTCTAGTATGGGGGGGGAATCTTCGATTTGATTTTTGCCTGCAGTCGTTGTTATCACGTAATCCCGTTTTTACCACCACATTTTTGCAAAAATACCAAAAAAATGAAAAAATTAAAAAAAAAAAAAAAAAAAAAAAATTTCAAAAATAAAATAAGTGTTTTGTCACAGTTTTGACTTTCCCAATGGGTAGAATGAGAATAATTTTTGACTCGATCGGGCGTGTTGAGCCCTAGCTAGTTCCTCAACTTACCACTGGTAGGCTAAGCTTTCACGAATTCGATTGCTTCGAATTTTAATAAGGTGAAGAACAAGAAGTGATAAGAGTTAAATATAAGTTTTGTAAGCTGAACATAAAACCTTATATGATGTAACATGTGTCTTTTTTCTCCTATTAGCTTCTAATCCACACCAATCATACATTATTACTCAATTCAGTCAACTAAGTCAATCGATGTTTTAGAAAAGCTTCAAATTTGTACCCCTGAATCTTTAAATCGAGATTTTTCTGTTCTTAATAATTCAAAGTTAAATGCCAATGAACATAATGAATTATAATCAAAACGCTTGAATATTGAAATTTTGCCAATGAATGCATACAATTGATTATATGGAGCAAGTAAAAGATGTGTCGTGATATCCCACTCCGCTAACCACGAGGTGGGGGTTCAAACTAAGACATCTTTTAAGGATTTGGTGTGTTATGATATCTCACCAGGAAGCGAGGTCTAGGTGAGGGTTCAAACTAAAACACTAATCCTTAGCCATAGTAGGAAGAAGGTGTTGTTGTGATTCCCCACTACGCACAACGGGGTGGGTTTTCAAACTCAGAACAACGTCGTTGGTTTGTGATATCCTACTAGGGAGCGAGGCCTAAGTAGGTGTTCCAACTAAACAACGCATTCCTAGCTTTAATGAACTTATGAGTATAATGAATAAAGATGTTGCAAAAAGATTCTATAGTAAAATCTCGTTCTTTAAAAATCAAGTTACAAGGTCCTAATAAATTGTTGCTTTGAGCCATGATATCATCTTGGAATCACGACTATGAAAATAAATGATCTCATGGTCTAAGTTGAAATGAGTACTACACATTTAAACCCTATATTCATATTGGGAGTTTAAAGTTCACAAGTCATAAGTATGAGTGCTTAGCATATAGACTTCATATGTATAAATTGAACTATGTTTAATTGCTTGGCTGGAGCTAGTGAAAATTCGGGACGATGAATTTTAACCTGTCAGGAACCGTAGTTATTCAATGGTCGTTTCTCATTCTATGATCCCAAATGTTAAATAATAAAGGCCAGTCAAACAGGAAGTCAAAAAAAGAAAAATCCAAAAATATTAGGGATAGTTTTGTTGTACACATAAAAAAATTGTGAAAACGGGACTTGTCGAAGCTTTTGATTTCTTTAATTTCCCTGACAAATAACACTTTGCTACTTTTCAAAGTTTTAGTCCGAGGAGATGAGATTCTAGTTTTTCGTAAATGCTTACTTCATATCATTGCGTGAGGACACGGCAATACCTTAGTATGGGGGATTTTGGTATGTGCTTAATTACACATACCTTTTACCTTTAAAAACGAGCTAAAATAACCAAAAACGGACTTAAAATGCCAAAGATACGCTTGTTTTGCTAATTGTATTGTGCAGGAACGGATAACCAAGAAAAGGACGAAAAACAAAGCCAAAACGACAAAACCGGACTCGGAATGGAAAAGACTGTGAAAGACAAAGCCAAATCAAAGCCGGAAAATCAATCAAGTCAAAAAGTCAACAGAAAAGTCAACTGGTCAAAGTCAAAGTCAACCCAAGTCAACCCCGAGGTCAAAGTCAAAGAAATACAAGTTTAGGGGCTGAAATTGCCAAACCCTAAACTTATATAAAAAGAAGAAAAGAGGAAAAGAAAAGAGAAGGGCTGTTTTTGCAATATCCTCAAAGTAACAAGTAGGGGGGCAAAACTGCCAACCCCCCTAACTTGTACACCAAGGACGAAAGATGCAATAAGTCCTATAACTCTTGGGGACTTGTTTTGCCAAGTCCCCAAAGTTATAACCCAACAAGGACCGTGGGTGCAATAACAACTATAACCTAGAGGGACTATTTTTGCCAAAGAGTGAAACTTTCACTCTGTAACAGCCTCCAACGTTTTTTCCCGCCCCTTTTTCCCTCTCAAACACACTCACGGGGTGTTTAACCTCCTTTTACCCTGTAAACCCAATTCCACCATGGATACTCACCTTCCCCCTCCTCCACTACCTTTCCCAGCCATAAAGTTGCCAACTTGGCAATCCCACATCCCCCAAGACCAAATTCGACGGCCGAGATTGATTTTAAAGATTGAAGGGTCAAGATTAGAGCTTTTAACACTCTCACACAACAAACACACCTGTGTTTGTGTGTCTACAAACAAGCACAGCAAGAAGATAGAGAAAGAAAACCTAGCTTTAGTTTTCGGCTATAAATAGCCTTGTAAGCCATTGTGGCAAGTATTGTAGCTTATTTTAAGTTTTAATTCTGTTTTTAATTAAGTGTTTATTGTAGTTTAAAGAGTTTTCTAGTTAACTTCTTTATTGCAATTGTAATTTTCAGTTTTTATGAAAAATTAAGCCGTTTTTACTTTATAAGCTCTCAATAAGCTAATTTGAGCTTATTCTTGTTAATAAGCTCAAATTCAGTTTAATACCTATTAAAAAGCTCTCAAATACTGTCTCATGTGATTTTAGTTCATAAATGTTCATTGGATTTTGTTTTTGGAAGCATTTGGAGAAATAAGCTCATATAAGCTTATTGAGCTTATTGCTCAGGGAATAGAGGCTAGGGAGCCATTAGGACAGGTTTCTTAGGCCACTCACTCAGAAAGAGTGGCCTTGTTTCTGAGACAACAAAATCCAAGGTTACAACTCTCAATTTCCAATTAGCTTAATTTTTTAGACACTAGCTTATTTGCTTTCCATATTTGTTAAGACATTAGTTTAGGCTTATTATAGAGGTTATGTAAGTTTTTTAATGCAATAATTTTGTCCTACATTAGCTTATTTCTTAAAAAACTGTCATAATAGTGAAATAAGCTAGTAGAGAAACTAGCTTATTTTCCTTAATAAGCTAGTATTTTTAGTTTTAAAATAGCTTAAATAGGTTAAAATAAGTAGGAGTAGATAAAAGGTTTTTAAAGTTTTAGTTTAAAAATGGATTCTAAAACCATTTTGGTTTGACAGTTTTGAGTTAAAGGGGTGTTTGGCACAAGACCAAAACGGGTCAAAAAGAGTTTTGGCATGGGTTATGGTTACTTGGTCAATTAAAAAGAACAAGTTTAAGTCACTCTTAAGCTGTATTTTAAACATTTTTAGCTGAAAAATTGTTTCCAAGGTTTTCTAAAACCTCTTTTGAAACTGTTAAGGTTTAAGAATCCCACAAGTGCCTTATTTGATTAAGCAGTCTTGTGGTTTTGAGTTAAGCCCTCAAAAAGTGTGTGATTTGTGAGATTAAAAAAGGGCAGTCACAAGCCCTTTGTCCTTTTTTTGACTTTGTGGTCAAATTTCACTTAACCATAACTGTCACAGTTTCTCAAAACCAAAGGACCCTTTTTCATTCACAAAAATAAGCAAGCAAAATTAATTTTCAAAAGCTCAAAATTGGTGCACAAGCCCTTTGGCTATAGCACTCAATCTGTTTGGACTTAATTGTGATTTTAGAGCTTATTTGACAGCTTAAAATAAGCTGTCAAATAAGCCCTTGAGCCTTGCCTTAAAGCTCCCCTGGTGCAAAGGGGGAACTTTAGGCTCATTGTTCTCAGCCTTTAAGCCAATTCAAGCCCAAGGTATGTTAGGGGGGGGGGGGGGGCTTATTTCTAGAACATATAAGCTCTAGTATAAGGCCCTCAAAGTCCAGCCCTGATTAAGCTTATTTGTGTGCTTATTTCTAAGCCCAAACATGCCTCTTGGCTGTTTTTGAATCCCTTAGGCTGAGGAATTGCTTAAGTTTTGATTTTAGCTTATTCAGCTTATTCAATAAGCTCAAACTGTTTCCCAAGAGCTTTTTAGGTTAAGCTAGATATTTAGTTTACTTATTTCCTTTTTTCTAGCTTATTTGTCCTAGCTTTAAGCACTTTAGCTCTTTAAGCTTTAGTTAGGCTTTTCTGTCACTTAAGCCCTTTTCCACAGCTTATTAGTTTAGCTTTTCTTTTCCTTTTAAGCATATTTAGTTAGAGAAACCCTTTTTTGCTTATTTTAGTCCTTTAGCTTAGCTTATACATACCATAAACTTAGAAAAGTTAGCTTTAAGCCATTTAGCTGCTGTCATCTTAAGCTTATTTTATAGCTTATTCTGTTGACCAAAGTCAAAAGTGCCTTTGTTAAAGTTGTTAAGTATAAGCTGTTCTTTAACTTTCATGTTTTGAGTTTTTGCTAAAAATCACTTTTTAATAAGCCAAAAAAATAAGCCATGTCGTAGGGTTTGTTTTGTCACTTTTCAAAATGTAGGTTACACGTTTAACTATAGTGTAAAATTAAATAAACTTTGCCCGCCTAACCCTTAGTTTAGAATGTTACACTTCCTACCCTAGATTTTTTAAAAATAAAATAAAAGGGAAGATACTTGTCCGGGTGATCACGACTCGAACCCGGGACAAGCAAACATCCCCCTTATCCACAACACACTTAACCACTGCGCCCTTGGTCTTTTTTGTTATAGACCCAAGGGCAAACAAATTTAAGTACCTTTTCCCCAAATAAGCTATAAGTTGTTTAGCTTATTTTCGGGGCTTTATTGTCTTAAGGTGTGTTGGGTATTGGTATTTTTTCGTAGAACCTCTATAGTATAAAGTAAATTTTTTGTAAGATTTTTCAGAATTATTTTGTAAACGATTAATATTTTTTTATAATTTAATTTAGATAAAAGTTTTGTTTAATTCATAAAAAATACACAAATTAATTAAAAAAATATTTTGCTTTTTTAGAAAATTTTCTTTAAATCATCGATTTTGTAGGAAAAATATAAAAATTTTCGTAGGGTCATTTTTACAACTTTTTACTTTTTAAAGCACGGTCCGGGTACGGGATTTTGTTTTGACTCGTTTTTGGGTCAAACGAACTCCGTTTTCGGTCTAGTCTTTTTCATTCTTCGTTATTTGACCCGTAGAGTAGTTTAGAAGCAAAAATTTCTTCGTAGGCTTATTTTTAAAGATTTTAGGTTTTCCCCCTTTTGTTCGGGATTCGGGCCTTCGTTTTCTAGTTTAATTTCATAATTTTTAGGTTTTTCTTAAACGTTTTAGTCCGTTATTGTTTAATTTGACTTTTTCAACTTCCCAAACTCATTCCTTCCTTCAAACTCAAATCTTCGATCGTATCGATTTACCATTCCAGCCTCGTTGGGGATTTACGACCCGGGAAAGCTCTATACTACTTCTCGGTATCATTGACTCTGCTTTTAGACTATTCTTACTATATATTTTATATTTTATTATATTATATATATTTTAAGGTGTAGTCAGAGCGGATCAATTTTTGGCGCCGTTGCCGGGGAGGCTGTGCAACCGTTTATCTTTACGTTTGACCATCTGTTGTTTGAAATTGTGATATTTTCTTTGTATAATAAAAATATAAAAAAGTACAAAAATACTTTTCATTTCTTTAGTAAATTATCATATAAAAAAACCAAAGAAAAATCAAAAATATAAAAAACATAGTCCATAATAAAAAAGAATAAATTCACAAATTGGTAATACACCAAAAATAATATTCTCACTGAGATTATCAAATAAGTTCCGGTGAACTTTTGGCTTCCCAACTCGAACAAAAGGATTTAAAAAACTTGTCCTTTGTGTCCTCTTACGACGAACGACTCACCTTGAAAAGATTAACCAAACTATAAGGTGGGTAAATAGGATGTTGTTCCTAGAACACCGACCCAAAAGGAGAAATAAGCTTCGCGCTACTCCTACTCCTTCCGCTCACATGTGAGTTTTTTTATCTTTTTGAGAGTTACCGTGAAAGTAAGCAGATTATTTTGGTTTTAAGTTGTCTGTCTCATTGTCCGTTAAAATCAATGTGAATAAATCTTGAAAAACCAAAAAAATTAGTGTAAATTTCCTTTTGATGTTCTAATTTTTGTGCATGCGCACTCGTTTCTCAAGCCCGTTAGACGTCGACAACCACAAGTTCGACAAACTATTTCTGTTGAATCACTAATACTTTAGAAACCTGATAATCCTCACAAGATTACGATGGCTGATAATCGTACTCATGGCGCAATTGCTCGAAGCACCCACCGAGGTTACAAGGATGCGATATTATTCCTGAAATCCGCGAATAAACTTTGGAATATCAAGCATGGTCTTCTGAATCTTGTCCAAAACAACAATTTTTTTGGCAATGATAAAGAAGGACCCACGATGCTCACATCCGTTATTTTCAACAAGAACACTTCTACAATGAAGATCCCGACGTACCAATACGTCGGTTAAACTTATGCTTTTTCCCGTTTTCTCTCAGAAGGGGCAGCCCGGATTGGCTAGAAAAAGAATCCGCCCCCTCGGTACGAGTTGAAAACATGGGATGATCTTGTTTCGAAATTTATTAACAAATCTTCCCTCCCTCTAAAACGAACAAATCTCAGAAAGTGAAATCCCGAGATTTCAGCAAAATTTGATGAGACGTTTATGAGGCTTGGGATCGTTTCAATGATCTTTTAAGGGGATGCCCTCATCATGGGTTTTCAGAATTGCATCAACTCGATACATTCTATAATGCCCTAAATTCAAATGATCAAGATTCATTGAACTCAGCTGCAGGTGGTAACTTCTTAGACAAAATGCCTCGAGAATGTTTAAAAATTATCGAGAGCAAGTCTAAGGTACGTCAGTCAAGAAACAAAGCTGTTGTAGCTAAAATGAGTACAAGTTCTTCCACCCAAGTCAGTCTCATCTATGATGCTGACGTCAAAGACATTGGTTTCGGGCATTAATTTCACGATAAAAAGAACCAAACCCCAGCTTCCGCCCCCGTAAAACGGTTGAACAAAAGTTGTGTAACTTGAGGGGGAGGTCATTCTATAAAACAGTCCACCACTAACAGCAATACCATGACAATATCCAAGAGTATGTGTCCCAGGCCGCTGCGGCCAATTTCAACCAAGCTAATTCTGGTTATCGACCTCCGATGGTCTCAAATCAAATTCGACCTCCTGGTTTTCCTCCAGTTCAGAATCCTCATGCAAATAGTCAAAACAATTTCAATCGAGGAAATAACTTCAATCAAAACAGAGGAAACAATTTCAACCAAGGTCAGATTTATCGACCTCCGGTTCATCAACCAGTAGTTAATCAACCAGTAGCTCATCAAGGACCTGCTCCTCAGACACACGGTGTGTCAAAAACAGATTTTGAAAGATATGTCACAGCCAATGATGCAGTGTTGAGAAACATGCAAAACCAAGGTCAAAACCTGCAATCCCAAATGGCAAATTTAACTGATATGCTTTCAAAATTTGTTACTGCTAATACAGCTTCTACCTCCGGTTCTGGAACTCTTCCTGGTAACACTATTACCAACCCTAAGGAAGATTTAAAAGGTATCACTACCCGAAGTGGTGTTACCATCCAAGGACCGAAAGCAGTTAATCATGACACTGAGGTGACAAAGGACAAGATGCCTCCTGCTAATAACGGAAGCACCGAAGACGTCCAACCTCCTGTTGTTCAAATTCAATCTCGTAATCCAAATCCTGAGCCCAATGTTGCTCCTGTTGTGACTCCAGCATCAATTCCATTTCCATCACGAAGAAATGATGAAAAGCGCAAGGAAAAAGCTAACGACCAAATCGAGAAATTTTATGAAATCTTTAGAGATTTAAGTTTCGAGATTAGCTTTACCGATGCCTTGATGCTCATGCCTAAATTTGCTTCGACTTTAAAAACCTTCAATTGGAAACCGAAGACAAAATTGAGCGGAAATTGGCAAGAACTCCTTTGAATGGAGAACTGTTCAGCGGTCATTCCTCAACAAGTGACAAGAAACTTTGGAGACCCTGCGATTTCTGAATCCATGTGAATTTTACGGGGATTACACATGCAACGCAGTGGCCGATCTTGGTGCGAGCATTAATCTCATGCCTTATTCTGTATGGAAAAAATCTATTCTTCCTGAATTGACCCCAACTTGCATGACATTAGAACTAGCTGACCGTTCGATCACTAAACCGATCGGTATCGCTGAAGATGTCTTTGTAAATGTGGGAAAATTCCAATTTCCAGCTGCTTGTGTGTTGATTTTGAGCCAGACCCTCGAGTACCTTTAATTCTCGGGCGATGTTTCTTAAAAACCAGTCATGCTTTGATAGATGTTTATGAAGGTGAGATTACCCTTCGTGTTGGCAAGGAGGCCATCACATTCAATCTGGACCAAACTTCAAGATACACAGCTGATTACAACCATATGACGGTAAACAAAATCGACGTCATTGATATGGCTTGTGATGAGTATTCTCAAGAGGTCCTAGGATTTTCAAACGTGATCGCGAGTGGCAATCCCACTCCATATTTTGAGCCTATTGTTTCTACTGCTTAATTACACATACCTTTTACCTTTAAAAAGCGAGCTAAAATAACCAAAAACGGACTCAAAATGCCAAATATATGCTTGGAAGATGATCAACTTCATCTGAAAGTTGATCCAACCTTATCAGGATCCTAGGGGGACATCCTGCTTCTAGAAGCAATTTTGAACAGTGAAGCCCACCCCCCTCCCCAAATTCAAAAAAAATATATCCTAGAGTTTAGAAAGAACTCAAACTCTGTGAATTCAAGCTTCCGTTGATGAACTCCCGAGGTTGAACTCAAGGAACTGCCACCATCATCTCGAATACACATTTTTTAGAAGGTGAAGACAAGTGGCCTGTTCATAATTGCTAAAGACTAAAACATGAGAAAAGGCAGCTCTCTCAAGGTTCTTCAAGTCCCACAAACGAGGTCCACGTTGGAACTCTCCGTATAAAGGGTTTAGCCCAGAAAGTTTGTACTCACAAAATTCTAATGGAAAAGGACTATGAACCATCTGTGCAAAGTCAAGAGGAAAAACCCAAATATCACGACTTAGTGCCTTTATCAGAAGGAGGTTGAAAACCTCCTTGACGCTGGATTGATTACCCCATCTCTGACATCCCTTGGGTAAGCCCGGTACAACTGATTACCTAAGAAAGGAGCATGACCGTCATCACAAATGATGAAAATGAACTGATCCTACTCGATTGTCACGATGGCGGAGTATGTATATTACAGAAAACTTAGATGAAGCACCCGAAAGATCACCTTCCCATTACCATTATGACCAAATGCTCGAAAGACTAGCAGAAACCAATACTACTGTTTCCCTAGATGGCTTCTCTGGGTTATTTTCAATATCCCCAATTGACGCCAAAAGATCAAGAAAAGACAACCTTTACTTGCCCATACGGAACTTTCGCCTATCGTCGCATGCCTTTTGGGCTATGCAATGCTCCTGGCACGTTCCAACGATGTATGATGGCAATCTTCCACGATATGATTGAAAAAACGATGGAAGTATTTATGGATGACTTTTTGGTCTTCGGGACCGTTCTCTACGTGCCTATCCATTTGGAAAAGATGTTGAAGCGGTGAAGACACCAATTTGTCTTTGAACGGGAGAAGACGTATTATGGTGAAAGGAAGGCATTGTTCTCAGACACAAAATTTCTAAGTCGGGACTCGAGGTTGATAGAGCTAAGGTCGAAGTAATAGCTAAACTCCCTCATCCGACTACTGTCAAAGGTGTCCGTAGTTTCCTTGGGCACGCCGGTTTTTACCGACGATTCATTCAGGACTTCTCGAAAATTGCCCGTCCTATGACTCATTTGCTTGAAAAAGAGACTCCATTTTTCTTCTCTAAAGAGTGTATCGATTCCTTAATACACTCAAAAGTAAATTGACTGAGGCCCGATCTTAATGCTCCCGACTGACTTGCCATTTGAACAATGTGCGTGCTAGCGACTTCGCAATGGGGCGTCCACGGCAAAGAAAAAACAAGCATTTCCAACCTATACACTAAGCTAGTAAAAACTGATGAAAACCCGAAAAGGGGCTAAACTCACTACACTAAACCTACTACCGAAAAGGATTACTTGCCGTATGTATGCCTTGAAAAATCCGGTCATACTAGTTTGTCTCCAGAAGCATAGTGTATCTGACCATACTCGCCATCAAGTATCTCTTTGCCAATAAGGATGCTAAGCAAGACTCATGCGTGGATCCTATTGCTCAAGATTTGATATAGAAATATCGAGACAAAAAAGGAGCTGAAGAATCACGCCGCCGATCATCTATCCAGACTTGAAAATCCGCATCAAGACAAACTCAAGAACAAAGAAATCATGAAGCATTCTCACTCGTAAACTCTTGGTTCTGTTGCACTTCACAGATCAAAAGGTACCCTCCATGGTTTGCAGATTTTTGCAACTACCATGCGGGAAATTCGTTATTCAAGGGAATGACAACCCATACAAAAAAATAAATATCTTCATGGATGTCTAGCATTATTTATGGGATGATCCCTTCCTGTTTAAAAACTGTGATGATCAAGTAATAAGACGTTGTGTTTCTGGGCAAGAAGGTTTAGACATTCTCAAAGCTTGCCACAGTGGACCTACTGGGGGACACTATGGGCCATTAACCAGCAAGAAAAATCTTCGATTCAGGATACTATTTGGCCACAACTACAAGGGATTCCCATGACTTAGTTACTCGTTTGTACATTTGTCAACGAAAGGAAAAATTACAGCAACGGATGAATGCCACAAAACTCCATCCAAGTCTGCGAAATTCAATTTTGACTCTGGGGCATTGATTTTATGGGCCCGTTCCCGTTCTTCAGGAGGGAACAAGTCATACTCCGTGCTGTTGACTACTTGTCAATAATGGTTGAAGCAAAGAGCGCTCCCCACCAATGATGCCCGAGTTGTTGCAAATTTTTCAAAAACTCTCTTTATCTCTCGATTTTTGTTCCCCCGAGCTTATCATAAGTGATCGCGGAACACACTTTTGCAATGACCAGTTTACAAAGGTCATGCTTAAGTACGGAGTCACTACTCCGTCTCTACCACCCAGCTATCCCCACAAACAATTGGGCTAATCGAGGTGTCAAATCGTGGTTTTTAAAACGTATTCTTGAGAGAACCGTGGGAGAAAATCGTTGCCCTGGTCGACCAAACTAGATGATGCTTCGATGGGCCTTCCGCACAGCTTACAAAACCACCTATCTGTACACTCCGTATAAAGCTTGTGTATGAAAAGGCATGTCATCTAACCGATCGGAGTTTAGAGCACAAAAAGCCTACTAGGCCCTCAAGCATACAAATTTTGATGTTCAAACTGCGGGTGATCACAAGGAAGAAAAAAAGTTACACTGAATGAACTCAAATGAACTTCCGTGATCAGCCTACGAAAACTCTTTGATCTAAAAAGAGAAAACTAAGAGGATACACGATGCAAGATCAAAAACCGCGTTTTTCAAACGTTGGTGATCGTGTCTCCTCTTCAAACACTAGACTGAAGATATTCTCGGCAAATTGAAATCCGTTGAGGTCCGGACCATTCACCATTGTCCAAGTTTTCCTTATGGCACCTCGAGTTATCACAAGAACTCCGGCCCAACTTTAAAGTGAATGGTCATCGTATAGAAAACACTACTTTGGAGAGGGACATACAACGCGAGGATGTCCCGACTCCAACGTTCCCATGGACCAATAATTCGGGACGGGTCAAGCATAGCGACCCTAAAACAAGCGCTTCATGGGATGCACCCCATGCTTACATAGTAGTAATAAATAAGTGTTTTTGTGTGAGGAGGCTTTCATTTTCCATTACCCATGTTTTGTCCATGTTTTGTGTGCTTTGTGTTGTATGTCCAGGATTTCCCGGATTGTGAAGACTCTCGTGCTCGCAGTATCCACAAGAGTTTCACATCCTCAGCTTCATTTTGGGAATCCAGTATCCAAATCTAATCGACTAACGTTTTATCTTTTGGCACACTTCATAAACGGCCTTAGATTTGCGTAGGAACCCCTTTGAAACATCGAGGACGATGTTTAGTTCTAGTATGGGGGGGATCTTCGATTTGATTTTTGCCTGCAGTCATTGTTATCACGCAATCCCGTTTTTACCACCAAATTTTTGCAAAAATACCAAAAAAATTGAAAAATTTTAAAAATTTTCAAAAATAAAATAAGTGTTTTGTCACAGTTTTGACTTTCCTAATGGGTAGAATGAGAATAATTTTTGACTCGATCGGGCGTGTTGAGCCCTAGCTAGTTCCTCAACTTACCGCTTGTATGCTAAGCTTTCACGAATTCCGATTGTTGGAATTTTAATAAGGTGAAGAACAAGAAGTGATAGAGTTAAATATAAGTTTATGTGCTGAGCAAGATTCTTCTAAAACTTATATGAGTAACTTGTGGCTTTTTCTCCCATTAGCTTCTAATCCACCTAATCATACGTGCTCATTTCAATTCAACTAAGTCAATCAATGTTTTTAGAAAAAGCTTCAATTTGTAACTTGATTCTTTAAAGCGAGATTTTTCTGTTCTTAATAATTCGAAAGTTAAAATGCCAAAGAAGAAGCATAGAATGAGTATGAATGCAAAAATGCACGAATATTGAAATTATGCAATGAAGCATACAATTTGATTATAAGGAACAAGTTAAAAAGAAAAAAAATGTGATTTCCCCCCCCACCGTGATATCCCACTCCGCTAACACGATTGGGGGTTCAAACTAAGACAATCTTTACTTCTAGGGAATTTGGTGTATGTGATATCTTCACCAGAAGCGAGGTCTAGGTGAAAGTTCAAACTAAACACTTATCCTTAGCCATATAGAAGAAGTGTTGTTGTGATTTCCCGCAACGCAGCAACGGGTTAGGTTTTCAAACTAAGAACACCGTCGTTGGTTGTGATATCCTACTTAGGGAGCGAGGCCTAGTGTAGGTGTTCAGATACTTAAGCAACGCATTCCTAGCTTTAAGAACTAATGATTATAATGATGAAAAGATTTGCAAAAAGTTCCTAGCAGTTAAAAAGCTCTTCCTTTAAAATCAAGTTACAAGGTCCTAATAAGTTGTTGCTTTGAGTCATGATTCATCTTGAATTACGACTATGGAAATAAGTTGATCTATGGTTGAGTTGAAACAAGTACACACATAAAAATTCCTACATCATTTGGGAAGTTAAAAGTTCACAAGTCATAAGTATGAGTGCTTAGCATTTAGACTTATATTGACAAATGATCTTGTTTAATTGCTTGGTTTGGAACTAGTGAAAAATCGGGGACGATGAATTTATCCGTCAGGACATCCGTAGATTATTCTATGGGCGTTTCTCATTCTATGATCCCAATGTTGATATAATAAAGGAAGTCAAACAGGAAGTCGAGAAAAGAAAAAGGAAAATCCAAAAATATTAGGGATAGTTAGTGTACAAATAAAAAATGGTGAAAACGGGACTTGTCAAAGCTTTTGATTCTTTAGTTTCCCTTGACGAACACTTTGCTACTTTTCAAAGTTATTAGTCGAGGGGGATTGAGATTCTTAGTTTTCGTAAATGTTTACTTCATAGCATTGCGTGAGGACACGGCAATACCTTAGTATGGGGGATTTTGGTATGTGCTTAATTACACATACCTTTTACCTTTAAAAACGAGCTAAAATAACCAAAAACGGACTTAAAATGCCAAATATACGCTTGTTTTGCTAATTGTATTTACCAGTAACTGGATAACTGAGAAAAGGACGAAAAACGAAGCCAAATCGACAAAACCGACTCCGGAATGGAAAAGACTGAAAAGGCCAAGCCAAAGTCAACAGAAGTCAACCCAAGTCAACCCCGAAGCCAAAAAGTCAACAAGTCAAGAAATATAAGTTTGAGGGTTAAAATTGCTAAAACCCTAAACTTATATTTAAAGAGGAAAAGAGAAAAAAGAAGACAAGGGGCCAAACTGCCATTAAAGCAAAGTTATACTCCAAGGACCTAATCTGCCAAGTCTCTTAACTTATATACACCAAGGACGAGTCTTGCAAAGAGTGTTATAACTCTTGGGGACTTGTTTTGCCAAGTCCCCAAAAGTTATAACAACACAAGGACTAAGGATGCAAAGAGGGTTATATCTTTGAGGGGCCGATTTTGCCAAAACCCCAAACCCACACTCTTCTCTCTCAAACCACATTTCCCGCCATTGTTTTTTTCCCCCCAAAACACTCACGCCTCTTTTACCCTGTAACCCCAATTCCTCCATGGATAAACCTTTCCCTCCCCCTCCACTACCACTTCTACCAAGACAAATTGCCAAATTGGCAATCCCACAACTCCCCAAGCTTGATTCAACGGCTCGGATAGCTTCTAAAGAAAACCAAGAAAGATTGAAGGCCAGGATTGCTTGACTTTACACTCACACAATAAGCACACCTCATTTATGTGTCTACAAAGAAACACAAAGGCAAGAAGAAAAAGAAGACACAAGACCTAGTCGTTTTCCTATTTAAAGCTTTGTAAAGCCATTGTGGCTGACAGTTAGTTATGAAGAGTTTTATGTAGTTTTAAGTTAGTTTTCAAGTAGTTCTTAGTATCTTTTCAAGTTAAAAGTTTTTTTCATGTACTTGTAATTCATTTCAATGTTAATGAAATTCAGTTGAAGTTTTTCTAAGTTTCAAGTGTTCTCAAAATCTTTTAAAGCTTACATTTAAGCTATCATACCATTTGTTTTGCAAACATTTTCATCAAACTTTTAAGAAAAAATCAAAAGGGTGACAGTTACTGTTGGATTAAAAAAAAAGGGCATGGATGAATAAGCAAACATGGATGGCTTATTGGGTTTATAGCTTAGTTTTAGCTTATTTTTAAGCTTGGGGTAGGATTTAGAGCTTATTAAGCTTCAAGGGATCCTTTATGAACAAAAGGATCAAAGGGTACTTTTCTTTCACTTTTTGCTTATTTACTGTAGCAATAAGCTTATTCAGCTTATTTTTAGCTTATTGCTGTTATTATACTTATTAATGTGTATTTATGCTTGTTTATGCCTTTCATTTCATTTATATGCAATTTTAGTTAAAACTGCCAAGTAAAGCTCATTTCTGACCCTAGCTTATTTTCAGCTCTTGGCTCAGGAAATTCGTGAAAATTTATCAGGACTGTTCGATTCGGAAATGACAATTTTTGTGCAATTATGGGTTATGGGATTATGTCATTGGTGACAGTGTAATTTCCAGGGTATACTATGTAGAAGGACTTGGACACAACCTATTCTCTGTCGGTTAATTTTTTGTGATCAGATCTTAAGTGCCATTCAGAAGCACACATAGTATCGGTCCGAGACTAGAGGTGTCGAACTTATTAAAGAAGTCGTGCACAAACATCTACACCCTTTATGTATTAAAAAAAAAAAAAAAAAAAACGAAAAAAAAAAAAAAAAAAAAAAAAAAAGAAAAAAAAAAAAAAAAAATAAAAAAAAAAAAAAAAAAAAAAAAAAAAAAAAGGAGAAAAAAAAAGAAAAAAAAAAAAAAAAAAGAAAAAAAAAAAAAAAAAAAAAAAAAAAAAAAAAAAAAAAAAAAAAAAAAAAAAAAAAAAAAAAAAAAAAAAAAAAAAAAAAAAAAAAAAAAAAAAAAACAAAAAAAAAAAAAAAAAAAGAAGATAAGATGAGGTTCACTCCATTTTTCTTACTGTCTAAAGCCCTCCAGAAACAAGTCTTGAGGTTTATGAGCATCGCCGCCTGAATCACTTAAACTTTGGCACCCTCAATGATCTTGCTCGTAAAGATCTTGTTAGAGGCTTACCTCGGTTGAAGTTTGAAAAGGATCGTTTGTATTCTATATGCCAACTTGGAAAGAACATGAAAGCTACCCACAAACCCAAGACGATTAACACCATTATGGAAGTTTTACACACCATTCACAATGCGATTATGCGACCGGCTGAGAGTGCAGAGTATAAATGGGAAGAAATACATTTTGGTAATAGTCGATGACTACTCCAGGTTTACATGGGTGAAGTTTTTGAGAACCAAGGATGAGACTCCTGCTTTTGTCATCAACCTGTTAAAACAACTTCAAGTTGGTCTCAACAAAACTGTCAGGTTCGTGCGGACTGATAATGGCACCAAATTTATGAATAAAGCCTTAACTGATTACTATGAAAGCGTCGGCATTACCCACGAGAAGACCGTTCTGAGAACTCCTTAGCAGAATGGCGTTGTTGAACGAAGGAATCGCACTCTTGTTGAAGCTGCTCGGACAATGCTGATATTCTCCAAGGCTCCCTTATTTCTTTGGGTAGAAGTTGTGGCTACTGCCTGTTACACCCAAAACCGATCCCTTATACATACTCTTCACAACAAAACCCCATATGAACTAGTGCATGACAAGAAACCAGATCTCTCTTTCCTACGTATATTTGGGGCTCTCTGCTACCCAACAAACGACAACGAAGATCTTGGCAAATTGAAAGCTAAAGCAGACATTGGGTTCTTTGTTGGTTACGCACCAAACAGGAAGGGTTACAGAATCTACAACAAACGGACCCGACAAATCATGGAAACTATTCACGTTACATTCGATGACGGACTGAGCAACACTGCTTCCTGTACTCTCCAGTCCCAGGACCCCCCCCCCCCCCACCCACCCCCCCTCCCGCCTAACCTTTTGACGCATGGACTTATCAGTTCAGGGCTTGTACCCAATCCTCCTCCTGCAGCACCTTATGTACCTCCTACCAATAAGGAACTGGAGATTTTGTTCCAGCCTATGTTTGATGAATATTTTGAGTCTTCCACGGTTGATCGTCTGGTACCCCCTGCTCCTGCAGCTCAAGCTCTAGTCAACCCTACCGGTCCATCAGTATCCATCCCCATTGATCAAGAGGCACCATCGGGAAGTCATTCACCATCATCTTCGGATCATCAATCCTCTTTAGTACATCAAGGTGTTGCAGCTGAGCATTTGTTTGAAGTAAATCCTTTTGCTGCGGCTGATCCTGAACCATTTGTTGCAGCTGAGCATCTTGTCCTTGAAATAATCAGAATTCTGTGGACGCTTCGGCTGAGTACAGTTCCGTGCAATATGTCCAATCCCATTACAATTATAACACTTGACCGGTTTTCCTTGACCTGCATTGGCATTCCCAGCTCTATTCTGTGCGCCCCCATTGCCTGCAGCACCATTTCCCCGAGCAAAATACCTCTGATTCTGATTCTGATTCTGTCGCCCTTGAACATTCTGAACGACAACCCGACCATCTTGAATGGTTGCTTGATTTCGGGTGTTAGAAGAGGTTCGAAGTTGATTGTTCGTCTGAGGAAGTGTAGCTCTGAATGATTGGGCAAGAAGTGCCATTTGTTTGGTTAGGTTGTCAAGTATTTCATCAGTTTGGGTGTATCCGGAATCAATTTGTGATGTTTCAGTGAATTGTGGATATTGTAGTGATTGAGGGTTTATTGATGAAGAATGATATTGATGAGATTGGACATGTGATGATTGGGCATGAGGTTGGACAGTTGAAACAAATGCAAGTTGATCATTAGTAGCAGGAGTGATTCTTTCAATAATCAGTCGATCTTGTGCAGCATGCTTCTCATGTTGTTTTAAATATGCATACAGCTGTTCGTGATTTGTCTCTTTCAGACCTTTGTTGAGTTTAACGGCTGTCACAAACCTATCATATTCAGGTGACATGTTGTTCACAAACTTGGAGTTTAGCTGAATGTTAGGCATTGTCATTCTGATATTCCTCATGTCGTTGACCAGCTTGTGAAATCGAACATAGTACTCATTGATGTTTTCACCTGGAAGCATCTTGAATCGCTCAAATTCCTTGTACAACTGTGATTCTTTGTCTTCTTTGGTGAGCTCGGAACCTGCAAGAAGCATTTTGACGTTGTCCCAAATTGCTTTTGCTTCAATGTTGTGATTGATGAGCTTGTAGATATCTTTGGGTAATCCTTGAAGCACAATATTGGTTGCACGGACATCTGCATCGTATCCCTTCTTCTCCGTGTCACTTAGATCCTCATAGGTACGAGGCCTTTCTGGTCTAAGTAGAACACCTCCCTCAGGGGTAGTTCCAAGTGTATTCCTTGTGGTTCCAAGCTCAAATGGTCCTTGATCAATTGACTAAAGAATTTGCAATCCATTTTCCTTTTCTCTATAGTATAATCGGATTCGTTGCGACCATGATTCGTAATCAGTCCTATCGAGCATAGGAGGACGGGTATCAGAACCGGCCACTTAAATATCATCTGAATTACTAGACATGATTGTTTGATTGATTGTATTATGACAAACTTAGGATCGGTACAATGATTAGTTATTGTATGTTAAAAGTGATGATTGTTTGTTGATATAGGTGATATGTTGTTTGTTTGTGATTTGGTTTGGTTTAATTAAGTTTATGAAATGCAATACACAAGTCTCAGTCAGGAAATCTAGACAAGTCTCAGTCAAGAATTTCAGACAAGTCTCAATGTTGAGGATTAGACAAAACTCAGTGAGGTATCCTAGATAAAACGCAGTCAAGAAGAAAAGACAAAACGCAATGAAGAATTTTTTTTGCCAGAGATTCTTTTTCAACTTTAGACAAAACGCAGATCCAAATCGCAACCTTCAATAACCAAAACGCAGTGGCAAAACACGATACCCAAACGCAATCTAGAAGCTTAAGACAAAACGCAACAAGAAGTTTAGACACAACGCAATGGAGAATTTTTTCTGCATAGATACATCACCAAAACGAAATAAGGGTCTTCAACTTTAGACAAAACGCAAAACCAAAACGCAACCCCTAATAAGATAAACCGCAGTACTGTTGTACTTTACAAAACGACAAAACGTAGTGTACTTTTCTGACAAAACGCAGGAAGCAAAACGCAACCAAGAAATTGCCAGTGAGACAAAACGCAGTCAAAAAAAATACGAACTTTTGCACCTAAAATTCACCCTTTTGAACGTTTTTGCTTGGTTTCTTTTGCACAACTTGATCCTAGAAGGTTATAACAACAATAAAAACACTAACTTTAACACCACAAACATGAGAATCAAAGAGTGTCAAGAAAAAGACCATAAACCTTCAAAAACAAACTTTTGATCTAAACTAACCAAGAAAACGCACACACAATCTATCTAATCATCCTATGGGCTCTGATACCAATTGTAGGATATTGGTTATTACAATACAAGCTTAAGAATGATGGGTTGGCCGAATTTGTAGAGAGAGAAAGTGACTAGTTCTAGTGAGAGAAACACCTTATAGTGTGTGTATGATAAATTGAACAACCAACCCTTCCTATGGCTGGAAAGGGTGTTTAAATACATGAGTTTTATGCCCCTAAGTGGGCTATGGTGTGGGCTAACATGTGGGTAAATACCCGACCCAACACCATAAGTCATACGCTTACGATTCAACTACAAACTATGCTATTCTAGACATTACATGGGGTGACCGAGTCTTTTTCTTAAACCTAACAATTATCATAAGCAGTTTTAACAAAATTGGCTAACTCAGAATCATTCCTTAATGGTTTCAAATGTTTACCAATATCTACTTTAGGGGCACAAAAATACATACCGTGAACAGGAAACAGACAACATTCCTTGCATATCTCCTTCAATCTTTCATAATTGGTTTTTCCCAAATCAACATTTTCAACAACTTCAACATCACCGTCTACATATGATAATGGATCGTATGTAAAGGTGCCTTCGTGATGAACTGAGATGCATATAGCCTTCATGATTAGGGTTTAATTAGGTTTAATTTGGTTGTTTCATGAATTAGGGTTTAGGATTGATTTAGGGGAAAATGATTATTATGACTTTGTAGAGAGTATATAAGAGATGGAATATACACGTCATTTTAATTTTCACTTAATTTTAAAAAAATATTAACACGTCACATTTTACCAAAAAAGTAACCGGTTTTACAAGTATCCGGTAACAAATGTATCATATTGACACGAAATGTAAAGTTCATGTACCATATGGATAATAAATTTAGTATATGTACCATATGGGTACATTTGGAAAAGTACGTGGCTATTAAAAGCCAAAAATCCTATCGAAAAATACTTGAAGAACCGAACACCTCGTAAATTTCTAAACCTAAAACAACATTAACATGTTTATCCTTATTTTATTCTTAGTTTTTTTTACATGTCAAGGATTGTTTACTTTCTTTATAGGTTCTTTTTAGTTGAGAGATATATTAAAGCTTCTTTCTCCTTTAAGAGATTAATTAAAACCCATATATCATCATGAATTTACTAAATTAAGTGGTTACATATAAACCTCTTAATTAGCTAAGGGTGAACATGGTTCGGTTTGCTTTTGGTTTTTGGCTAAAACCGAAGTCGAACCGAAAATATTCTGTTTTTGCTTTCTAGAGACCGTTCGGTTTCGGTTTATTATAGGTTCGGTTTTTCGTTTTTTGGTTTATTTTTGGTTTGGTTTATCGATTTTTTCGGTTTTTATTTCTTTTATCATGGTTTGGTCTTTGAATGGTCGAATTTCTAATGCAACATAGAATAATTTTTTCAAGTTTTAAGAATCAAGAAACATAAAATAATGACAATAAAAAACTAATGACGATAAAGAAAAAATATATAAAAGAATTATTTATGCGACGTTAAGTGACATAATAATGACAATAAAAAACAAACGATCACAAAAAGTTCTAGATGATAGATGTTTATGTGTTATAAATGACACATTTAAGAAGCAATTGAAACACAAGTTTTTTTTAGAATATATGTATTTTGTCGGTTCGGCTTTTTTTCGTTTTGTGTTTTTGCTAACACCAAACCGAACCATAAACTTCGGTTTTAAAAAATTACAAAAGCCGAACCATCGGTTTCGGTTTCTCGGTTTTTTTCAATTTAGGTTCGATTTTTTGGTTTTCTCTATAATTAGTCTTTTATTAAGAATGGAGAAACTTTAATACTTTTCCAATTAAAAATGCATTAATAGTTTGGGGCCATATTTCTTTCCCACTAAAAAAATAAGCACTCCTAATGTCATTCTTGATTACAATATTAACAAGGTTTTTAACCTGCGCTTCGCTGCGGAGCGCGGAGTTTCTCGTGTTCGCTGCGTTTTTTTTCTTCCTTTTTTGTAACGAAGTTGCAGTACATACATTGCATAAAGTGCATAATTTACTAATATCGATTGTTTAACGTTGTTTCAAAGGCGTGGAATGTACAATAAATTTTAAGCACAATATAAATGCATAGACTAAGGTAACGAAATCAAAATGTAGGTAATTTTGTGGTCGCAGCCCACCTACGTCGTCGCGTTGTTTCTCCACCAGACAGCTTCTCACGTCATTGTCTTCGGCTTCCCATATTTCTTTGTGTAAATGACCTGCATGTAACCGTTATTGGCGTAAAATTCTGACAGGTATATATGTTTTGATAAATAAAGCTAAAACAAGATTGTAGGAAATTAGAGTATAAAAATGATCTTGAGGAGAAAGTTGATGTATTCAAAGAGCCAAAAATGTAGAGATAATTACCTGCCAAAGTATGAATAGTAATACGTCACTGTGAATGTGTGCATCTATAAAAAAATAGTACTCCAAACTAAAACAGCGTGCCTTAGTTAAGAGCGTAACATGAATGTCTATCACGGCTGCATACCGAAAAGGTAGCCAAGCCAAGTGCCAAAATGCTCATTGTCATCATCGGCGTTAACTGTGTTTCAGGCCGGCTTTTTGTTAACGAAAAAGTAGGAAATAGAAACATCCACACACTATATAATTAGATGGGCACATAGGCAGTGCAAACCGAAAGGTCCGCTTTCCCTAGCCGGCAAGTATCTGTAAGACTGTTGTAACTATAAGGAAAAAGCTAGTATACAAACCTGGAAACAAAGTGTATGAGCAAAAACGGCTAACCTGTAACTAATCAGACCCATCATCGGTGTACGAAGCTCGACAACATAATAGTCGTGAGTGATAATGCAACATCTAATTACAGGTTAAAGTACTTCCATATTCCCTTCTATAGTTTTTTACTGCTCCTGCTT
>BQNB010031924.1:32906-50636 GCA_026074375.1 Tanacetum coccineum | reverse complement strand
TAGATCGGTCCTCAAGGGACAAACACTAGATCGATTCCAACTGGTTTGCAAACTCGTTCGGTTCCACTCGTTCGGTTCCACTCGTTCGGTTCCTAAGGAAATTAATTAGTTCGGTTCACAAAGAAGCAACTAGTTCGGTTCCGTCTTGGAATAGCTAGATCGGTTCATGAAGAATTTCTAGTTCGGTTGCTGAAGGATTTGACTCGATCGGTTGTAGTTGAGAATGACTAGATCGGCTCTTGTTGTTTTTGACTAGTTTGGTTTGCTGTCGTCCTTGTGGTCCTTGTATCCATCAGAAACCATAAAAAAACTGAGTAAGCAGCAAAAATTGTGGAACTAAGAATTTTTCATGCTTTTTCAGACCATATGAAACCAAAAACAAAGTTGATGAACCCAGAAATAAAGCTTGTAAATAAGCTGTGTATAAGCTTTTCCAAACCGTATGGAACCAAGACCAATAAGCTCAAAAATAAGCTTATAAAATGAAGGAGTAATTTAGGACAAGATTTGGAAAATACATGGACCAAATAAATAGAGAAAGAACTGTTATAAAACAGTTTTATAAAAACACAAAAAAAAAATCGTGCACTTTTTAACCAGAAAACAAGATACTAAATATGCTTAAAATAAGCTCGATATAGGCTGAAAATCACGAACACAAACACACACGAATACAAAACACCCTGCAGCTCTGATGCCAATTGTTACCCATAAAGATTCACATAACAAGAGACATGATCCGGAGGTCGGGGAGGATTAAACAAATAAGTTGCCATTTTATTAGTGAGAGAAAAGGGAAGATGTGTGTTTTCTAGAGAGAGAAACACACACACCTTATTACAAAATTATGAATCCTCACCCCTCCATGGAAGTATGGAGGGGATATATATAGCCCAGGACACAATCTACTTACTACACTTGACATTTCTAGTCCCTGTGTGTCCGGCTAATATAAACTAATGTAATTCCGTATTAGCCGACATATTTTTAGGCTAACAAACTTTTTGCAACATACTATGCTTTACGTTCCACCTTAGAATAATAAGTTTAAAGGCAAGATCATCCCATGTAGCGATTTTCGTCTCGGCACATCCCAACCTTATGGCTAAGTGACCCGGCTTTTGACACCCCACAGAGACTAGTATCGGGACTCACGGACCTTAGGTTTCAACAACTCTCAGGTTTCCCGGATATTCATAGCTTATAAAATAGAATAGTCAAAGTGAAAAAGTATATTTGAATTTAACAAAAAAAAGTCAATTATTAATTTTATTTAACTATTTAGACATTTATGCAATTGCAACCCTCGACCTTTTAGAAGGCTGCAACATTGGTTGTGAGCCGGCAAGATGCAACAGACTTTTATCAGTCTCGAATCTTTATTCTTACTATGGGCTTTCTTTAGAAGACTACCACATCGGTTGTGAGCCGGCAAGAGGTAGTAAACTTTTATCAACCCACAACTTTTATTATATTATTATTTTATCATTATTTATTTATTTTTTATTTTTTTTATTATTTTTTTTATAGAAGACTTCTTTTTGAAAAATTCAAATATAAATTTGAACTAAGACTAATTTTTTTGCTATATATATTACATAAAAATTGTTGATTTAAGTTTAATCTCCAAAAACAGCACGTATATTAATCCGGTTAAGAGCTTATGGGAGAAAAAGCAACAAGTTACATACATGAGCTCTTAAGATTTCCAAATAATCTTTGTTTAGCATCCTACTCATACTTAACTCTATCATTTTTCGTTCTTCGCGAATTAGCGAACGCTTAGCCTAAAAGTTAAGGAACAAGCTAGAGCTCAACACGCTCGATCGGGTCAAAATTTACTCTTATTCTTACCCAGCAAGAAAGTCAAAATTGTGACAAAAACACTTATTTTATTTTTGAATTTTTTTAAAATTTTTCATATTTTTGAAAATTTTTGTGGGAAAACGGGGTACGTGAGAACAACGGCAAAAAGTAGGCAAGATCATATCGAAGATATACTACCCCATACTAAAATCAAACATTGTCCTCAATGTTTCCTAGCCTAAGTTCTAAAAAACCCCATACTAGAACTCAAAAAGTCTAATGCATAACTAAAACATGAAGAAAGTATCACAAATATCTTAAGTCGTTTATTAAGTGTGCTAAAAGATAAATGTTAGTCGATAATAATCTTTAGGATATCGGATTTCCCCAAACAATGGTAAGCAAAGGCTAGGAAGCTCGAGTGGACCAGGACAAAACACCTGAACACGAGAGTCTTCAGAAAAGTTGGGTCTATCCTGCAAACAACCACAAGTACAAACAACAAACACAAAGAACAGAAGAGTACAAGCCTCCTCTCAACACATTAGAAATAAGAAAGAAAAATAGAAAATGGATAAGCATGGGGTGCCTCCCACCAAGCGCTTTGTTTTTGGTAACCGAGTCACATAGCTTGACTCGCCTTAACAGATCAACCATTGTCTAGTCAAACTTGACGTGATAGTATTATAGTCCCGGCTTAATCCGATAACATGTCCATTTAACCAATTTATAAAAAATCCTTGTATAAAATTGGTTAAATTTTCTGCCCACTCCAAACTTATACTCGACAGCCCAAATCTTAGTGAATACTCGGCCCACGTTCACCAATAAGACCCAACTACAATTGATGTTTCATGGCCCAAGATATTGAAACAGATATAACCTACCCTTTCCATATAATTAGGGTAGAGAATCCCTAATCACTCTCATAAAAAAACTCGCCCTTTTTTTTCATTCACGCAGTCACACAAACAATCTATCCCCTTCTTCACTACATGATCGAATCCTTATACCACCAATACATTAAGATTAACAATAAAAAAATAAGCAAGTATATCCATTTCTTCCCCATTAACATAAACGCCCCAGAACACCATTCATTACCTCTTATCAAATCAAACATATACCTCCTTAATTGATTATGTTTTATCCGTGAAGAACATAGAAGACAAGAGGCTTCAAGGTCTTAAGTAAGGTCTCGGGTAGGTACTTGGTTTGTTTATGTGATGTCCAACGAAAGAGAGAATGATTGTAACATGATTGTTATAAATCCTTCTCTATTTTCGA
Organism: Tanacetum coccineum; assembly: GCA_026074375.1. Classification (NCBI taxonomy): domain Eukaryota; kingdom Viridiplantae; phylum Streptophyta; class Magnoliopsida; order Asterales; family Asteraceae; genus Tanacetum; species Tanacetum coccineum. The sequence goes on along the minus strand of BQNB010031924.1, from coordinate 47,543 downwards.
ATATTGAAAAGGTTTTATACCTTCACAGATCGATGAGGAGTTTTACTTCCGTGTAGATGATCATTTAATGGTCTTGAAGTAGTTGAAACACATGAAAAGAAACTGAGATCATTGTTATGATTTTTTTGAGTCTTGTCGTTGTATGGAGATGGAGTTGGAGTTGGGATTTGTGACGAGGGTTAGGTTAGCTTGATTATGGATTATAGACTGCGATGTGATCTGTGACGATGTTGTTAGGCTGTTGATGTTGTTTTGGTTGTTGTTGTCGATATGGTCACGAGTCTGTCGAGTCTGATTTTCTTATGACTTGATATCATGTTGGCAGTCTTGACTCTTTTGAGTTGACCGGGTCAACTCGGTAAATACCAGGTTGACTCGGTTTGGGTCGTGGTATACCAAAACGCAACCAAGCAAGAGGCAAAACGCAACCCGGTTCTTGGTATAACAAAACGCAACCAAGCAAGACCCATCAAAACGCAACCCCCTCTTTTTTCCCTTTTTTTGAGTCAAAACGCAACTAGGGTCTTAGGGGGGCAAAACGCAACCTGTCTTGGAGGGGACAAAACGCAACCCGCTCTTAAGTAAAAAGCAACCGAGAATCAATTTGACCAGCGTTTTGTTTAGATTTGGCATATTTATATGTCTTCATTGTACCTATACACCAAATCGCCAACCACCAAAACGCAGCTTCCACCAGTCAAAATGCTGTTGTACCGGTCAAAACGCAACCTCTAAAAAGTCCTTTTGTACCTTTTTTTCTTAAATACCGGACTGTGTATAATCCTTTTGTTTTTAGTCAAAACGCACCAAAAACTTAGAACCCCGTTTGTACTTGTCATGAAAGCACAAAAAACTTATTGTACCAGGCAGAATCGTAACATGAACAAAAAAAAATGTTAAAAAAAACCCCCAAATGCACAGTACTATGATAGTGACTGAACAGTACATGAACCAGTAACGGACTATGAACAAACAAGCATGACTACATTAACCCTGCAGCGTCTGATACAATTGTTATCCCTAAAGTTTCACATAAAAAAGAAGACCATGTCCGGAGGTCGGGGAGGATTGAACAAATGTTTAGCATATTATTTAGTGAGAGAAAGGGAAGTTGTGTAGTTTTTAGAGAGAGAAAACACACACCTTATTACAGTGAAATGAATACTAACCCCTCATGGAAGTATGGAGGGGAAATTTATAGCTCTAGACACGATCTACTTACTTACACTTGACATTTCTAAAGTCTGCGTGTCCGGCTAATATAAAACTAATGTAATTCCTTAGTGCCGAAATATTTAAGGTTAACATGTTCCTAGGTCACGTCATAATCATGAAAGGAATAAGGCATGTGACAAAGCTGAGGCATTGATAAAAGCTATTTAGTCCCCAAGGAAGCTGAAGGAAGTACAAGCCTAACGGAAAGTGGCAAGCCTAAATAGATTCTTGTCTAAGTTCCACAGAGAATTCGTTACTTTTTTCAAAACTTAAAGAATTGCATAAAAAAGAGTGACTTTTAATGGACAGCAGAGGCAGAAAAAGCGTTCCAAGATATGAAACGATGCATCGCAGATCTGCCAATGGTAACTGCACCAAGACCTAATGAAGAAATGATAATTTATCTCTGCGCAGCCAGAGAAGCAGTTAGTGCGGTCCTGCTAACGGAAAGAGATTCACAGCAAATGTCGATCTACTTCGTTAGTCATGCCTTGCAAGCTCCGGAAATAAACTACAGCTCAATGGAAAAACTAGTGTTAGCCCTGGTGCACGTTTCAAGAAGGCTGGGAAGATATTTCCAAGTACACCCGATAGCAATCATTACTGACCAGTAATCAAACAAATCCTGCCACGGCCTGAAAATGCCAGAAGAATGCTAAAATGAAAATTTAAGCTAGAGGCATTTGACATCACTTACAGGCCAAGAACATCCATACACGGCCAAGTCCTAGCCGACTTCATCGCTGAAAGACCGGATGAAGATGGTCCGCTCATAGAGATACAAGTTGAGGAAGCAGCCTATTAAGCTGGGGCGATATAGAATCTTGATTGATGACTAGTGTGTGTAAATAAGGTGTAATAGTGTGTGTGTTTAGAGAGAGAATTTCTTAACCTTTTCTCATTTGATATTGATACAAATGACTTGGTGTGGAGGATTACATCATTATGGTGGCCTAATGCCTTATTTATACTTAGAGATGTAACTAAGTATACTATAAATACAATAGTAGTCCCTGCACTATTTTCTTCTATGCACATTGATCCTAAATCTATGTATATTCTATTATTACATCAAAATGTGGAATTTATCTTTAATTCCAACAATCTCCCCCTATGTAATGATAGGATAGATTTAGATCTATTTCTTGTGTAGCTTGAAAACGCTAAGAATTTTTTATGAAAGCTGAGGACGACCTTGTAGCATATCTTCCTATATAAAAATTTCTCCCCCTATATAATAGGATAGATTTCTTTATCTTTGAAGTATCAACTCTACTCTCGAACTCAAAATCAGCATTCTCAAAAGCTAACTTGATCTTCTTTTGCAACTTGATCTTTAATAGCTTGTATGAAATCTTTATCTTTGAACTTGATCTTGAAAATAGATTTCAATCACATAATATTGCTGATGAAAGATCTTAAACACGATGATATTGATTGAGCATTGCTTTGTAGAAGAGTTGAACACTTGTCTTTATCCTTGAATCTTCATACTCTTTGAGCTCCCCCTCATTCACATAACCATCTCTTTGAATATTAGAGTAGTGATCTTGATTGTGAAGGCTTTTTCTTGAATGAATTGTTGTTGAAGGCGATGAATGATTTTGTTGAAGTAATCTCATACAAATGTTGAACTGACTATCTTGATTGATATTTAAGCTTGATGAAATAATACAGCTGTAACACCCCCAAAATACGATACGCAGCGGAATATAACATTTGGGGTGCTACATCACGATACAATCACACAAGTCATAACAAACAACTATAAAAGAGTTTTTTGTTAAATAAATTTCCATTTATTTCGTTTGAGAAAGATCAGAGTACAAGTCCAAAACTATCATAGAAAAAAATATTTCTAAAAGTCACATCCACGACTTCATTTCTAAAAACTTTCTATCATTTATTGGACACAGTTCACTGAGGTACACCGTCATTGATATCCGCGTTTCGTCCATCCCATTGACATCTTCAATACTAAACATGTGATACTGCTTAAAAACGTCAACAAAACGTTGAGTGAATTCATAGAGTTTACACATAACAGTTAAAACGCATATTTGGTTCAACAAAACATATAACATTGCTCGTAAGACAAGTTATAAAAACTAGGCGAATACCCGTGCACGCACGGAAAATCTCTAGCGGCCGATAATTAACGATATGCAATATTGCGGTTTTCGTGTAACGTTCAATATAGATTTGTTTGGGTCAGAATATATTGTGATAATTAACGATATGCAATAGCGGCCGTGTAACGGGCGGTATAATTTTTTTTTGTTATAGATGTCTAACAAAATTTTGATACCGCGTTTCGCTACGGTGTGTTTTGCAAAGTTTTTTTTTGTTGTTATGGCTCAGTCTTGAAGCGTACAAAAATGTCTATGGTAAGGACTGAGTGTATCTACAAAGGCAATGTGAAACATCAGTCCATCATAATAAGAACTTCTTATACCCAACTTGTATTTTTTGTTCTACACATGTGAATTTCGCAAATAAGGGCCCGTTTGGTTCGCAGAATGTTTTTGGTGGAATTGGAATGTGTTTGAGGATTTGGAATGTTAAAGAAATCCTAGATTGTTTATAGAATGAAATCTAATGAATTGGTATCTTAAAAGAATTGGAATTTGTGAATATACTATTGTGTGTTTGGCTTGGAAATAAAATGAAAAAAACAAATTATTTAATTTTATAATATGAAGAATTTTAATTTGTTTAAATAAATAAATTAATTATAATATTAATTTTTTTTATTTTTCATTTATTTTGGAAAAATTTTTTTATATATTATTATTTTTAAATAATATTTAAATTAATTGTATAATATATATATATATTTACATTTTTTATTTATAATATGAATTATTATTATTGATATTATTTGTTTGGAGATTGTATAATTTATATACTTTTTTGAATTAAAAAATATTAATCTAATTATTTTATTATTTGATAATATATCTATTTTAATTGTATTTTTTTAATTTTTTGTTTTGGTTATAAATTTAATTAATTTAATAAGTACGAATTTTTTTGTATAAGTTATATTTTTTTATATTTTTTTAAAATTAATATTATTTGTAGTAAATAACTATATTATTAGATAATTTTTAAATAAATAAATAAATATAATTTTTAAATTAATAAATAAATATAATTTTTAAATTAATAAATAAATACAATTTTTAAATAAATAAATAAATATAATTTTTAAATAAATAATAATAATAATAAAAATAAAGTTATTTAATAATAATAATAATAATTACGGATGGATGGTCCGGTTATGGTTGCTTTCATCGTTGACAAAAACTGAGCTTTTTCTGGCCCAAGAGACCCGGAGCAGATTGGAGGTTATTTTCCCACATAAATATTTCTCGGACCTTGATCGGGGTTAAGTTATTGGGTGGGCCTGTTAAGGTCGTGATGGTTGCATTTTTGGTACGCGTTGTAAGATCGCAGAGTACTAAAACCATTGGGCATTGGACAGCGGCTTTGCCAAGATAAATGATCCTCAATCGTGAGTAAGACTTCTCATTTTTTTACTTGGGCAGTGTGCAGGGGGTTTCTAAACATATATTTTACTATGCGGCATAGCCCCTGTGTCTTTGACTTGGCTCTTCGTTCTGGCTTGGGGTATTGGTTCGGTTATGGATCGGGTTTGGTGGATGGCACGTGGGGGAGACTCGTACTTTAACCTTTTGCATTTGGGGGGCTTGGGAATTTATTCAGAGCGTGATGTTTTGACTTATGCCTTAGTTGCTCACGTTTGCTGTCTGCTACCTTTGAAGGACTTAACTGCCTTCAGATGTTGTGGATAGCGTAGCTCATGGCTCCTATTTCGATGACGGCTTTGTGTGTGTTTAAACAATGCCATGGAGATTGGATTTTCTAAGAAATCCAAGTGAGGTCGCTGCCCCAAACTCATGAAGGACGCGCGCAGACATATATTTCACGCGCGCGTTATAGGATGCAGATTGTGTTCTTATTCTTTATCGCCTCGACAGATTTGGTCTTTGTGGGCAAATTCAAAGAGGATCACACTTCATACTGGCTTCGTGTAGTACGATTTTCTGGGCTTATTTGGGACAGGGACTATGAACGGTAAGACTTAGTTCTGTTCCTCGTGTTACCGTTTTAGGCGTCCCCTTATTTTCTGTCTGCACAAGCGTGTTCAGCTTGTTCAAGGGTTTTTATGAGGATAATTTATGGCGATCATGCTTGTATCATGCTGTGGGATTATCGGATTAAGCACCGTCACATATGGTTCGTGACTCCCTTGTCCCGGACTCGCGGCGCCGCGCGCGCACATCTGGGTCTCCGCGCTCAGCGCGCTCCCTCCTCGCACCCGCAGTTGATGTGACTGGATGGTGGAGACAAAAAACTTACGACCAGCAGATATGCTTTTTACTGTAGGATGGAGGTTAGATGTGTGTGATGGATCTGACCGGATTATTCTCCTTGACACAAAAAGGGGATGTCTGATTTTGCTCCAAGGGCGGGGCGGTGACTGATGCTGCACTGCACAAACGGAGCGCTCTCGCTATATGAATAGAGATGTGCGGATTTGGATACGGTGTCTCCCTTTTCATTTTCTTCTTTTGGGAACTCGGAAGATGCGGGTGACTTTACGAAGCGGGTCCGGAATTTTTCCATGTCTAAGATACTGCGGCCCGCGCTGTGTCATATTTTTAACTAGGTTTGGACATTTCTATTGCTAAAGGGAGTGGGAGTCATATAGTATATCGGCGCTCTCCTCCAATGTCATTCGCCCCCTAATCTGTTTTAATTAAATGAAGTGATGTTATAAAAAAAAAAAATTGATATTGGAAAATTCTGAAGTTCCATGGGAATTGTTACATATTCCTTTCCATTGTAATGGGGAACGTTGATTTCCACAACGTGGGCATTTTTAAGGAAATAAATTCAATTCGTGGCCAACAAACTAATTGAGGAGCGGAATTTATATTATGAATTATTAGAATCTGCAATTTACGTGATATGTTTGAATGGATTATTGCCGAGGGATTGTGCACGTAAAAGAAGAGAGCAAAGCACCCCATGGACAAATCAAACACATCCGCGCGCGGGCTTAGATACTTCCTACTACACCCAAAAGTTCATTAATATGACGCTCAAATTAGTTTAAGATGCTAAGCCCCGGAAAATTACCTCCTCAAATAGCATCGAAACGTCAAGAGCTATAGTCGAGCTGTGCTTGTACACGAAGATAAGGATTCCTCTGTTAGTAGTACATGTTCTAATAGTCTAAGTAACTTTCATTTGCAGATTTAGTTGGACTATCAAGATTATATGTGGCAATTTCACTATATGTTGATACTAGTTACAGGTAAAGAGATGCTTGATCTAAATGAATGCTTCATGATGTAAGATGTATTTGAGTTACTATTTTTTAACATATTGTTTGTTGAAGTTGTACTGAGTACAATCAATACTGAATGTCAATGTATTTCTTTCTTTCTTTAGAATTTAGGCCCCGTTTGGTTCGCGGATTCTTCAGGATTCTGGTAGAATTGGAATTTGATTCAATTCATTATCGTGTTGGTTGGCAGTTTCTAAGTTTCATAATATATATTCGCTCTCAATGTGTTTGGTTGGCAACGGAATTGAATTTATTTCCTTAAAAATCCCACGTATGTGGAATTCAACGTTCCCCAGTAAAATGAAAGGAATGTTTACAATTCTTTGGAATTCAGAATTTTCATTATCAAATTTTTTTTTTTATAACATCACTTCATTAGAATAAAAGAGATTACAACACATTGGAGGGAAGCCGAGATACTATCTGAGCTCCCACTCCTTTAGCAATAGAAAATCCAATCCTATTAAAAATATGACTAGCAGCGGGGCCCAATATCTTGAGACTGGGAAAAATCCGGAACCCGCTTCTGTAAAAGTTTCACACGCATCTTTCTCGAGTTTCCAAAAGAATGAAAATGAGGAATGGGAAAGAAATCCGTATCCCAATATCCGCCACATTTAGGTCTTAATACTTACCCCGTTTGTGCTGCAGCATCCAGTCAACGCCCGCTAGGAGCAAAATAGACATCCTGTTTGTGTAAAGGGAGATGTTCGTGTCAGATCCACACACCAGTCTAGACCTCCATCCTACGGAGTAGTAAAGAAGCATATCTGCTGGTGAATTTTTTTCTCCTCCTCCAGTCGATATCAACTTCCTTACCAGTCTGAAATACCCGATTTGAAAACAGATGTTTGTCGACAGGGGGTGTCACGAACATATTGTGGACGGTTGATTAATCCTCGATAATCCCAGAAATGATATAGAATGTTCCCCATTTAATATCTCATAAAAAAAACCCTTGATCAAGCTGAACAAGGTTGGAGACAGAAAATAAGGGGACCGCACTAAACGGTAACACAGAACCTGAACGGTTAAGTCTTACTGTTCATATGTCTGTTCCCAGCCAGAAATCGGTTTATACACGAAGCAGTATGAAGTGTGATCCTCCTTTTGAGATTGCCACAAGGCCAACTGTCGAGGCGATAAAGAATAAGAAGATTCTGCATCCTTAGTAACCCGAGTGAAATATATGCCTGCCATCTTTTTCTGAGTTTGGGGGCAGACCTCACTTGGATATCTCTCGAACAATCAATCTACCAATCGGCATGTTAAACACACACTAAGCGTCACTCGAAGTGGAGCCATGAGCTACGATACCAACATCTCGAAGCAGTTTAGTCTGCAAAGTAGCAGACTGCAAACGTGAGGCAATAAAGGCATAATTCAAAACATCACCTGCTGAATAAATTCCAAGCCCCCCAAATGCAAAAAGGGTTTTTTAAGGGTTTTTTTTTTTAAAAAAAAGCGTGTCTCCACTGGCAGTTCCCAAAACCCCGATCCGAGAAGCCTCGTGACAATAGCGTCCAAGGCAGAACGAAAAGAGCCATGCAAAGACAGAGGGGGCATGTGCGCATAGTAAAATATAGTTTAGAAACCCCTGCACACGCCCGAATGAGAAGCAACTCACATTGAGGATCATTAATCTTGGCAACCGCGTCCAAAAGCCCAATGGTTTTAGATACTCTCTTCATGACAAGCGCGCTACCAAAATCAACATCCACACTAACAGGCCCACCCAATAACTTAACCCCATGCAAGGGCCGAGAAATATTATGTGGGAAAATACCTTCCAATCTGCTCTTGGGGTCTTCCTTGGGCCAGAAAAGCTCAGTTTTGTCAACGTTGAGATGCAATCCATAACGCGGACCATCCTCCGTAATTATTATTATTATTATTAAATAACTTTATTTTTATTATTATTATTATTTATTTAAAAATTATATTTATTTATTTATTTTAAAAATTGTATTTATTGTTTAATTTATAATAATTATATTTTTGTTGAATTTAAAATTTATTAATTATTATTTATTTAGTAAATTATCATTATTATTTAGTTATTTTCTAAAAATTATATTTATTTAAAAAGATATTGATTTTTTTATTTTTAAAATTATATTATTATTATTTATTTTTATTTATTTTTTAAAAATTAAATTTATTTAAAAATTAAATTTAATTATTTATTTAAAATAATATTATTATTATTTTATTTTTTTAATTCTATTTATTTATTTATTTATTTATAATTATATTATTATTATTATTATTATTATTATTATTTATTAAAAATTATATTTATTTATTTTTTAAAATTATATTTATTTATTTTTTAAAATTATATTTATTTTTTAATTTTTACAAATTAAATTATTTTTAAAAAATTATATTATTATTATTTATTTGTTTAAAATTATATTTATTATTATTAGTATAATTATATAATTTGTTTTTTCATTTTTTTTCAACCAAACACACAATAATTTTCACAAATTCCAATTCTTTTAGATTCCAATTCATTAACATTCTAATTTTTTAACATTCCAATTCCTTAATATTCTAAATCCTCAAACACATTCCAATTCCACCAAAAACATTCTGCGAACCAAACGGGCCCCCTTTATTTGCGAAAATTCACAATGTGTTTGTAATATAACAAAAAAATACAAGTTGGGTTATACAAGTTCTTATTACGATGGACTGGATTGTTTAACATTACCTTTGTAGATCACTCGTCCTTACATAGGACATTTTTGTACGCTTCAATGAATGAGCCATAACAACAAAAAAACTTTGCAAAAACGCACCGTTAGCGAAAAACGCGGGTTTGATCAAAATCTTGTTTATAGCATCAAAAAAAATAAATTATACTGCCAGTTCACTGGCAATATTGCCTTAACGTTAATTTCACAATATTGCATTATTGTTTGTTATTCTGACCCAAACAAATCTGTATGAACGTTACACGAAATCGCAATATTGCATATCGTTTAATCATCAGGCAGCTAGAGATTTTCCGTGCTTCTGTGCAACGGGTATTCGCTAGTTTTATAACTTGTCTTACGAGCAATGTTATATGTTTTGTTGAAGCAAATATGCGTTCTAACTGTTGTTTGTAAACTCTATGAATTCACTCAACGTTTTGTTGACGTTTTTTTTAAGCTGTATTCAGGTCTTAGGTATTGTAGATGGTTGGATGGGACGAAACGCGGATATCAAGGACGGTGACTCAGTGAACTTGTGTCAATAAATGATAGAAATGTTTTAGAAATGAAGTCGTGATGTGACTTTTAGAAATATTTTTTCTATGATAGTTTTGGGACCTTTGTACTCTGATTCTTCTCAAACGAAATAAATGAAATTTATTTAACAAAAAACTCTTTTATAGTTGTTTGTTATGACTTGTGTGATTGTATCGTGATGTAGCACCCCAAATGTTATATTCCGCTGCGTATCGTATTTTGGGGGTGTTACAGCTGTATTATTTCATCAAGCTTAAATATCAATCAAGATAGTCAGTTCAACATTTGTATGAGATTACTTCAACAAAATCATCATCGTCTTCAACAACAATTCATTCAAGAAAAAGCCTTCACAATCAAGATCACTACTCTAATATTCAAAGAGATGGTTATGTGATTGAGGGGGAGCTCAAAGAGTATGAAGATTCAAGAATAAAGTCAAGTGCTTTAAGTCTTCTACAAAAAATTACTCAATCAATATCATTTCGTGTTCCAAAGATTTTATCAGCAACATTATGTTAATTGAAATCTAATTTTCAAGATTCAGTTCAAAGATAAAGGATTTCATACAAGATATTAAAGGAATCAAATTGCAACAAGAAGTATTCAAGTTAGCTTTTGAGAATGCTGATTTTGAGTTCGAGAGTAGAGTTGATACCTTCAGAGATAAAGAAATCTATCCTATTATATAGGAGGAGGAAATTTTTATATGGAGAGATATGTACAGGTCATCCTCAACTTTCACAAAGAATTCTTAGCGTTTTCGGCTACACCAATAATGTCATTCAAATCTATCCTATCGATTACATAGGGGTGAGATTGTTGAAAAATTGAAGATAATTCTACATTTTGATTGTATTAGAGAATATACATAGATTGTAGGATACAATGTGCATAGACGGAAATTGTTGTAGGGACTTACTATTGTAATTTATTAGTATACTTGTTACATCTCTAAGTTTATATAAGGTCATCTAGACACCATAATGATGTAATCCTCCACACCAAGTCATTTGTATCAATATCAAATGAGAAAAGGTTAAGAAATTCTCTCTCTAAACACACACACTAATTACACCTTCATTTACACACACTAGTCATCAATCAAGATTCTATATGCTTAATAGGCTGCTTCCTCAACTTGTATCTCTATGAGCGGACCATCTTCATCCGGTCTTTCAGCGATGAAGTCGGCTAGGACTTGGCCGTGTATGGATGTTCTTGGCCTGTAAGTGATGTCAAATGCCTCTAGCTCTTAATTTTCATTTTAGCATTCTTCTGGCATTTTCAGGCCGTGGCAGGATTTGTTTTGATTACTGGTTCAGTGATGATTGCTAATGGTGTACTTGGAATATCTTCCGCTTCTTGAAACGTGCACCAGGGCTAACACTAGTTTTTCCATTGAGCTGTAGTTTATTTCCGGAGCTTGCAAGGCATGACTAACGAAGTAGATCGACATTTGCTGTGAATCTCTTTCCGTTAGCAGGACCGCACTAACTGCTTCTCTGGCTGCGCAGAGATAAATTATCATTTCTTCATTGGTTTGGATTGCAGTTACCATTGGCAGATCTGCGATGCATCGTTTCATATCTTGGAACGCTTTTTTCTGGCCTCTTGCTGTCCAGTTAAAAGTCATCTTTTTTATGCAATTCTTTAAAGTTTTGAAAAAAGGTAACGAATTCTCTGTGGGACTTTGAAAGAATCTATTTAGGCTTGCCAGCTTTCCGTTGAGGCTTTGTACTTCCTTCAGCGTTCTTGGGGACTATAGCTTTATCACTACCTCAGCTTTGTCCGGACATGCCTTGATTCCTTTCATGTTAATGACGTGACCTAGGAACATGTTAACCTTAAAATATGTCGGCTAATATGGAATTACATTAGTTTATATTAGCCGGACACGCAGGGACTAGAAATGTCAAGTGTAGTAAGTAGATCGTGTCCAGGGCTATATATATCCCCTCCATACTTCCATGGAGGGGTGAGGATTCATTTCACTTGTAATAAGGTGTGTGTTTCTCTCTCTAGAAAACACACATCTTCCCTTTCTCTCACTAAATAATATGGCTAAACATTTGTTCAATCCTCCCCGACCTCCGGATCATGTCTCTTGTTATGTGAATCTTTAGGGATAACAATTGGTATCAGAGCTGCAGGGGTGTAATGTATCATGTGTTTGTTGTTCATGTCCGGTTACTGTTCATGATACTGTTCACGTCACTATTCATAGTACTGTTCATTTGTTTTTTAACAGTTTTTTTTTGTTCATGTTACTGATTCTGCTGGTACCATAAGTTTTTTTGTGCTTTCATGACAAGTATCAAAACGGGGTTCTATGTTTCTTGGTTGCGTTTTGACCAAAAGGATTATACACAGATCCGGTTTTTAAGAAAAAAGGTACAAAAAGGACAGTTTTTGAAGGTTGCGTTTTGACCGGTCAACTGCATTTTGACTGGTGAACTGCGTTTTGGTGGTTGCGATTTGGTGTATAGGTACAATGAAGACATATAAATATGCCAAATCTAAACAAAACGCTGGTCAAATTGATTCTCGGTTGCGTTTTACTCAAGAGCGGGTTGCGTTTTATCCCCCCAAGACAGGTTGCGTTTTACCCCCTAAGACTTTGGTTGCGTTTTGACTCGAAAAAAAAAGGTTGCGTTTTGATGGGTCTTGCTTGGTTGCGTTTTGTTATACCAAGACCCGGGTTGCGTTTTGCCTCTTACTTGGTTGCGTTTTGGTATACCAAGAACCAACCCGAGTCAACTCGGTATTTACCGAGTTGACCCGGTCAACTCAAATGAGTCAAGTCTGCCAACATGATATCAAGACATATGAAAAATAGACTCGACAGACTCGTGACCATATTGACAGCAACAACCAAAACAACATCAACAGCCTAATAACATCGTCACAATCACAATCCATTAAATCCACAATCAAGCTAACCTAACCCTCGTCACAAATCCCAACTCCAACTCCATCTCCATACAACACGACAGACTCGATATAAATTCATTAACAATGATCTCAGTTTCTTTTCATGTGTTTCAACTACTTCAAGACCATTAAATGATCATCTACACGAAAGTAAAACTCCTCATCGATCTGTGAAGGTATAAAACCTTTTCAATATTCGAAAATAGAGAAGGATTTATAACAATCATGTTACAATCATTCTCTCTTTCGTTGGACATCACATAAACAAACCAAGTACCTACCCGAGACCTTACTTAAGACCTTGAAGCCTCTTGTCTTCTATGTTCTTCACGGATAAAACATAATCAATTAAGGAGGTATATGTTTGATTTGATAAGAGGTAATGAATGGTGTTCTGGGGCGTTTATGTTAATGGGGAAGAGATGGGATTGACTTGCTTTATCTTATTGTATTGGTGGTATAAGGATTCGATCATGTAGTGAGATGAGGATAGCTGTTTGTGTGACTACGTGAATGAAAAAAAAAGGGGCGGAGTTTTTTTTATGAGAGTGATTAGGGATTCTCTACCCTAATTATATGGAATGGGTAGGTTATATCTATTTCAATATCTTGGTCCATGAAACATCAATTGTAGTTGGGTCTTATTGGTGAACGTGGGCCGAGGATTCACAAGAATGGGGTACACTTAATAAGATTGGGCCGAATGTGTTAATGATGGATTTGAGCTGCGATTGTATGATAGTCCCGGTATAAGAGTGCAACGTGGGCCGAATTATTTATTGGATTGAGCCGGGACTAAAATGCTATCACGACAAGTTTAATTAGACAAATGTGGATTCGTTAACAACAATTCAAACACAACATTCGTCCTAGTTTAACGACAATTGAACAACAACAAACAAACAACAAACACAATACATAACACTACAAACGATCCGAATAAGATTCACTAAAATGTCAAAACGGCTAAAGATTTGGATTCAAATGTCAAGTGATCACGAAGTTTATTTGGTATCCCTTATTTGAGTTTGAAGTGGGTTTCACGGAGGCGTCTACTTATTTCATCATCGAGACTTCCTTCTACTTTCTACCCCTTTTCTTCAAACCCAATCTATCGTTTGATGACTTGCTTGAACGTATACAGTTATGATTGAGACTTGGATTATCTAGTTATACCCGATGTAAGGAGTTACATTGTAGTACTCACGGGTTATAGCTATCACTTAAAGGAGTTACGTTGTAGTGCTTAGTGTCACACGCAGATGCCGATGTGGATAGTCTCAAGAGGTGTTTTACTTATTTTGGCTCTTAGTTGAGTGTATATGGTACCTAGAGGCTTTCTTCTGCACCGTTCTTCAATCAATGACAGTGCAAGCTTAAGTAACAAATTTAGGGAATTCTACTTCATTTTCAAGTTTGGTATATCGGGTTTACTTCACCAAGTGGTCACAGGAATAGCCGACAGAATACGAGGTTGGTAAGTTAGCCAGAGAGTAAAAGGTTGAGATGTGATCAACAACTCTCATGGGATATTTGAAGCTACATAATGTAAATGGTGCTTCACAGTCTAAGTAAAAATCTTTCAAAGTTCTTCAATGTCTTTCATAACTTTTCAAGATTGTTGCTTATGACAAGAACTTCTCGTGTATATGGGCGTACATGTCAATGATGCTTCCGAGAGTTCAAAACCATCATGGGGGAATACATGTACTTTGATACTTTGATGTTATCAGGTCAACTTCTAGGGGGCGTACAATATATACGTGTACTTTGATACTTTGATGTTATCAGGTCAACTTCCAGGGGGAAGTAGTTTATACTACTTCACTTAGTATGGTGTGTGAAGTATTCTGCAAGTGTGAG